>QVOA01006444.1:0-35612 GCA_014825685.1 Pseudomyrmex cubaensis | reverse complement strand
TATATATATATATATATATATATATATATATATATATAATTTTCTCTCCCATATAATAATATCACAAAACGCGTATATATTGAAGTTTTTCCTCTTTTGATAATAATTTCTTCTTTAACATTAAATATCTTAATTACGACCTCTTTTGTGTGCGCGCTCTTACAAAGAGAGAATTGCTTTTCTTGATACGGTCAAAGAATACAAAATCGCGCATTGTGATAGCGGAAGGCGGAAATATCTCTCGTAATGTGTATATATATATATATACACCGAGGCAATTAAATGCAGTAGACAAACAGCTTGATTGTCAAACAAACAGCGTTTACGGAAAGAAACCGAAGCGGCGAACCTGTCGTTAAATGAATCCACCAACAAACAGCCCGCGTTGTACTAACTACTGATATGTCGCCGAGGTAACGGACTATGATTGATTCGATAACGTTAACGGCGCGCTCGCTTCTCTTCGACTTCAAAGGCCAATTAATTTCGAAAATAACGATAAACACTGCATTAACCATACCTACCCACGCTGGTGTCACCGAGGACAAAAAAGCGCGCGCGCTCTCCGAGAGCGTTTACGAACGCGTGAATAATGATGCAGAGGTAATGGCGTAAAGAAAAGAAAGAAAAGAGCGTTTATTTCGCAAACGTAGAATGCTACTTGTTTTATACTCACGTAGATTGATTAATGTGCGGATTTTCGGGCGAGCTCATTGGACGTTCGCCGAGAATTTCCATGAATTATAGACTGGATATTCGATACGAGTGCCAAGAACATTCGTCATATTTTCATACTTTCTTTGTAATATGCAAATAAACTTGATTTCGTTTGCTCCCAGAAATAGATAATTTCCAAATGTATAAATTTTCTTTAAAAAAAAAAAAAAAAAAAAAAAAATTTTGTGTACTTTTTTTTAAATATTTGTAATTATTTACAGTTGACGTGTGGGTGTGTGAGTGTGTCGTTTCGTTTCACCGCTAATTCATCGATTATCTTCCTTTCATTTTTACACACACAGCTTTATAATTTGTCTGTTGAAAGTTTAAATAATTTTCGTTAAATATTGCATAATTAAAGCGGTAGTTTTCGAACGACAATATTAACTCGGAAAACATTGCGAATATTGTTATTATGCCACAGGAGGATTTATAATCGACGTGCACAGTTTAAAGAGACGTTAAAAATAAATGAACGGCGGAGTAAATATTTGCTTCGAAGTCGGCAGATTTCGAATTCGAGATGAATCCCTCTCCCGGATCTATATCCGCGCGCTACGCAGATTGCGTTTAAAATTGATAGCGCCGCGGATTAACAACGCTTCTTTACAATCGCGCGCAAATTTTCGTGATAAATTCTCCATCCATCTCCTCGCAACATCAGCGACTCCATTAAAGCTGTGTTCTTTCTCTCTCTCTTTTTTTTCCCTCACATCGCAAAAAAGTATATTTGAGTTTCTAAAACCCGTTTTCTAAATAACTGTAATTTTCCAAATTGAAGTTTCATTTTTCGCAAATTAAAAATCTCACGAGATTCGAGAATGTTCAAATTAATAAAACTCGGCAAGATTAGGAAATTCGTAAATTGAGATTTTCGCGAAACTCGGAGAGGTAATAAAATAGTTCGTAATTCTCTGCGAGCCATTTGTTTCGGCGATTTGCGTGCGATGGGTCGAAGAAGGAAGAGCCAGCTCTCCAATCGGATGTATGTGTGTGTGTGTGTGTGTGTAGCTCGGATCAAACAATTTCGCGAATTGTAATGTCGCCGATAAATCAATCGTCGTCGTTTCCCGACGCAATTGTCTTCGACAATCGTGTGCACGGTGAGTAACAATATCGCGTTAGCACGCCCGAACTGCTGCACGTCGATTCGCTCTTGAGAGCGCGACGGCAATCCGATGAATATGCAGCGTGAAGAGGCATTTTGTAAACATCTGCGTGTCAAACATCCCCGCACTTATAATTTTCAATTGTGCAGAGATTTTATTTGTAACTTATTTATGTATAACCGTGTCAGTTATGACAACGCATTTTTAATAGCGTTTCGCTCAAAATGGAACAGAGAGGAGAAAAAGAAGTACGTTTTTCCACAACGGGCGCGTATCGTGAATTTATTTTCGGAAATAACTCGCGATTGTGTGTCACACACTCGCATCGCGAACGGGGACGCGTAAAATAACCGTTCGATGTATTTAAATGTTTAGCTTGACTATTTTCCGGGCTTTATCCGGCGTAGAATCAAAAAAGCCAATAGAAAAGAGAGCGCACACAGAGCTCTCACTCTTTGGGCTTGTTATTATTAACAATATTCCTAGTCTCGCGCGCGGCTGAAAAGACACATACGCGCCTTATTTTTCCATTGCGTTGAAATTCCGAGGACCGGTAGGTAGGTCTCGTTCTTTGTACACTTGCACGTGTACACGTATATGTCATCAGAAGCGTCCTGCAACATGTGCATCCGGAGAAAAAGAAGTTCGGAACGAGGCGAGACGCGTTGTGTATAATATGTAAAATATGAGAATCAAGCATTTGACTTATTTAAATATAAACGAGCCACCCTGGACAAATACGTTTTCGTCGGGCCGATGAACACATTATCCACTCCCCCTATCGCGGCGCGTCTAATTCACGATCTCCTCCGAAAACGACGACGATACAATGCCGGGCCATCATGTGTGTGATATAAGCCGTATTTACATATCTTGATACGCATACAGAGAGAAAAATCGATGGCGGGCCACGATGGCCAATCAGAAAGCGGAAAGGCAGTCCGCGTGTGTGTACCGACACACATACACACACACGTTGGCCGTGTCCGAGACAAATATACGCGCATATATAGGGTGTTCCGGATCTAGCGGAAGGCATTTTCACGACCGCCGAGGTATGCCGAGATGGGACACAGATATTGGCGGAGACACAGGGGAGAACGACGAGACACGTGCACAGAACTCTCCTTCCGAAGAAATATAAAAGCCTCTCGAATGGCCGGTGGTTACAATGTAATTGCTATCGAAAACTCGCATAAAAAGAATTCAAATTTATGAACGTATACAAATGAATACCTCACGTGGAATAAAATAGCCGACGTTACGAGCCGAAGATAGAATCAGTATGTATATAGTTATATTTATTATATGCCTACATCATTTTGTGGAATGTATCTCTCGAATATTTTTCCGTAACGTCGAGGGATGCCGTCAATTCGTTTCGAAACTTTCTCAATTTCTCGTGATCGCGTCTCGTTGGCTCATCAAGTGAAAAACGATAGAGGAGAACGGGGTAATGAACGCTCACTTAAAAAAATTTATTAATATCTTTATGTTATGTAAATAAATTTTTCATCGAATGTATCTTTTTTTTTACTCATATGTGCATAATGCTATATATTATTTTAGACAAATTTTCTATAAAGTAAAACATATTAGATAAAAAGTAATGTATCGATCTTTGGAATTCTTGTAATTGAGATCCGCTGAGTGCCTCGCGTTCTTTCCTAACGAGCGGGGTAGCTTAGCTCAAATTTAATCCGCGCAGTTTACTGCTGATTTGTATATGTATATGTTCTAGAGATATACATTTATAAAACTCAAAACAAATTTGTTCTCTTTTTATACGCCTGATATATGTATTATGTCTCACCGCTTTATTTAATATCGCACACAAAGGTCTCTTCCCGAGGTCGGAGAACGTATATATACCCGGCGGGGATACACCTTGTGTATGCGCACGGTCGTCCATCGACCGGCTCGCTCACCGGGTCTATATGGTCCTATTCGGTCCTCGCGCTAAACACTTCGTCGAAAAAGGCACCTACTTAAAAGCCTACCATTCCCGCCCTCTTTTCATTCCTATACCAACCAACCGGCAGGCTTTTATCGGCTTCTGTCGTCGCACAAAACCGTAAATTCTTCTCGTGTTTCATTCAGAAGAATAACGAATCGTTTGTTTCTCGGAAAGGCGATCGTGCGAAGACGAAGGATACCCCGAGAAGAAGATAGGAGAAACGACTCCTCGCAGCGAAGAAGGGAAGCGGATTATCGTAAACGAGCAATTTTATTCTCGCCACGAGAGTTATTCGGCGAGAGAAGCCGCGACATAAAATTGTCTAGACTTTATTATTTAGAAGGGGAAAATCGGATCGCGATGAGAAAAGCTTGCGACTATCTCTGAGGAGTGCTATAGGAAAGAAGCGTCGCGGAGGTTATTGATATTTAACACTCCGGAAGTGATCGTCCCCGCTTATCGCTCAGCCATTCGAGTCGGAATGACATTCGATGTTAATATTTGATATCGGAATGTCTTACTTGACCTTTTCTTCCCCGATTCTTCTTTTGTTTTATCGCAGAATTACCAAGTTTGTGGTATCGCACGAGAAAATTGAAAGAATTTTAACACGTTTCTACGCGTCTTCAATATAAAATCAATCGACGACGGGAAGTACCGATAAAAAAAAGTACGACAATTTTTTAATATTCTCTACGAATTAATTTTTTCCGACGTTCACTCCGGCGATAATACGCTCCGACAAAAAGTACAACCGCAATCACGTGTATTATGTATGCAGATACATGGGGCGATTATTTTTGTGATTAATGAAAATTCTTCCGGGCGAAGACGTGCAAAAAAACCAAAAAGAACTGCGAAACTAAATTTTCGCAGTTTTCATTTTTGCAAGCAAGTTTCGCAGTGTTCCTTTCATTAATACTGTGTCAGAAATAAGAACAATTAGAAAAATCAAACAACTATTATACGAACCCAAACGGTGGAGAATATAAACTGCGATGTATTCGAGCCAGAACGTCGGTATCTGAAACAAAAATATTGAGAACGTTGTTAAAAACAGGAAAATTAATTGCGAAATTATATAATGAAAATTTAAATCCAGTTCGAGATAATACATGGGGGAGGAGCACACGCATAGACGTCGTGAAAGATTCTCGATTCGACGTAAAGTGCACACTTTCGAAACGGGAACGTTACCCTAATGGATGATAAAGTACCGACATTCTCTTACCGTATCTGTTGTTTGACTATCTATTCTTCGGTAACGTACCCCGCTTTTAGCCGATAATATCATAGAGCGAAAGCACCGCCGTTGTATCACGAGAATTCCGACTATCGAGTCGTTTTCGAAACGTAGATGCTCATCGGAACGGCCATCATCCCCCATGCTATCCCGGACGGTGGTTTATATCGCTCGGTATCGTTAAGAAAATAATAGTTCCCGGCGCGAATCGGGAAAAATAAAACAGAGCAGATGTGCTCACGTCAGCTACGCAAGCAATCTGTCAGTAGGTGGGTCCGTGTAATCGTTCAGCGCCGATTTTCACGAGCGTGTGCGTGTTGCATGTCGCGGTCTGTGTATACACACCGTCCGCACACCTTTCCGGCGATTCAACCATAGGGAAGAGAAAGAAGTGAATAAAAATTCGGTTAAACTCTCCCCATGTGCCAATGTATATTCATTAGACAATCTTTGTAAAAACACAACCTTAACCCTAATCTCATAAACTCCTGACATTGATGTTCCGAGCGAGTTTTGAAAATATCTTATTATTTAACGGAGGAATTTCTAAAAAAATAAAAAATTTGTATAAAAACTAATATTTTTCTCAGTGTAGAATGTTGAATAAAACTCCGTGAATTTTTACAGAGTATTTGCGACGTTTTAAACCAATAAAAAAATTGCGTCAGATATAAATGTCAGGATTTACAGAATGAGTACTTAGAACAAAAAACCAAACATAAGATTAGGGTTAAACATGAAAAAAATTAAAATCTTAATCTTCATTGTTACGAAGGAAAAATGCGTAAAGCGCAAAAACGTTATCTCCTCGTTCTTCGACAGAAAAATCTTCTTGAAACCAATGAAGAAAATTCAAACGATGAATCTAGAGTGCGAAACTGAGAAGAAACTGCTATTATGTGTGAATACAAAGGATATCCTGTATAAGGAGAGTTTAAATGCTAAACACGCTTCGACCACTTAGTTACGCCCTTGTTTTCCCTCCTTTCTCCCCCGTGCCGCCGCGTCGCGTGCAGATTAGAGTGTGCTAGGCGGACATCTATTACTTTTTTGTTCGTCACGCTAAAAAAACAAAACAAAGGCGCACGAGAGCAGAGACGCGTATAAATTTCGGCCCAATTTTCAAGGGAGAAATCTCGTCCCGGAGAGAAACTTATGATCATGCAAATCCGTGAGCGCGATTATTCGTGTTCTCGAACAAATCGGCGATTTGCTTAACAAAGATTTTCTCGTCTCTCGACCGCGAGACAACCAAGACGTAAGGTGTCGGACGAGAAAAAAAAAATCCAGGTCGGCATGTTTTCTCTTGACGGTTTAGGTCGGTTTAGGCTTAGCTGGGGAGGAGGAGGACAATCGGTTTTCCGTGAAAATCCTTGACACCGATCGCGCGGTTCGCTTTGCGCGCACCCGAACTGACAATAGTCGTTGAGATCGAATACGAGTGCCGTATGGAAATCCGCGCAGTTTTACGCCCAAAGCCGCTTAACATTCTTTTCTCAAAACGATGGTACACAAGTACACGAGTGTGAAAAAAAAAGGAAAGAATCACGCCCGCTGCACTTCGGTCCATATGAATTATTCATGATTGTTATAAAAACTATCTCGTAAAGAGAGGGAGAGAGAGAGAGAGAGAAAGAAAGTACTCCTCCTCTCTCTCTCCTCTTTTGCGAACTTCCGCTAAATAAATAATATCCGCGGAGATGAATGGAGAGCTTTATAAAATGTAACAGCGCAACGTGAAATATTTATTTTTCCTCCGTGATAAATAATCGGAGTAACAGAAAGGTACAATATAAAATAATGATTAAAAGCAGCTTTATGGTACAATATTATTCTGCGCGAGCCGGATCTCTGTATCCATTTTAATGGAAAAATCCAAGTAAATAAAATTTGCAATATTAACACAAGAGCACAATTTTATTCTCTTAAATAAAAACTGCTTTCTTCTCTTGTTTATCGAATCATTTGAAAACAAATGCTCGCGAATTTCTCTTTGTATTCTCCGCTCCAAAGAGAATCTTATGCCTGTTGAATATGTGTGTTTATTTCTTTCATATCAGACACAAACAATTTACATTTTGCGTCAATTATTAGTCTTTTTTTCTTTTTTTTTTTTTTTTGTTTTAATTAGCTAAGCTACAACTTCAATTTTTTCACACTCGCGCTAATTCCGCCGGAAGAGATCTGGACGTCTGTTATTTTCGTCTCGAATTTCTAGACTCTGCATTATTAACAATTACAAGGGACGCGTAATCACTGGATAAATAATTTATAGCGTAGCCAATCGCATATAAATGGTTACGAATAATCATCAGTAATATTACATTTCTATTATGAATGATAATGGGTATTACATTAGGCGGTGTGTACGCAAGAGCGAGTCGATACATTGTATCGCTTCACATGAGATCCACCGAAGTCGGACCATATTGAAATGGAAAATTAATCGAGCGTAAACTTTCAGACTTTCTATCATCATCATTGCGGTAAAATGTCCCTCTTTTTCTGGCTTTCCGCCGCTCGATCGAGAAATGACAGCTAACGATCGCGTGTAACCGCCATTATTGCGGTCCGCGTCCGGCGGCACAAACCGCGTCACGTGTGCCTACATACGCGTACTAATCGCAGGGGACTTCCGGAAAAGGAAGAAAAACTCGGGCAGAGCAACCCGTAATGATACTACTGGAAACTACAGACTGCGTGCGCAATTACGTTAATGCGCGCGCTGAGACAGACGATGAAGAAACAAAGAGAGAAAAAAATAAGTCGGTTTCGTTTGTGTGAGACGATAATTCAATTTTTCTCTTTTTGTTTTTTTTGTTTTTCGATAAATAAAATATTTTAATTACTCTAACAATCGTGAGAATATAGGTCGCGCGCTGCAATTCTTGATTGTTTTGCGCGCGCGAACGGAGACAACGGTACTTTTTGTGTATAAAAAAAACTAAAAAAACTAAAAAACAAAGAAACAGAAAGAGGAAAAAAACGGGAAGACCGAGCACGAACATTTTTCTTTCGACCGGCGAAATTCCTCGGAGGATCTCCGAGCGGACACATGAGGGGCGCAAGTGCAGAAATTGAAACGTGAAAAATGTAAGTGACAGAACTTAGCGGGACTATTCATCACTCTTCTGCTTCCGGTGTACATACGTACATACATACACGTGCGTTCGCGGATCCTTCCGCTTTTATCCGCGTGTCGCGTCGCTTTGGTTGTCGTGCGCGCGCGTTGTGAAAAAGAAAGGACAAGTGCACCGAGTTATACGCGACATCGCTACAAGGATAGCTCAAGGGCGCCCTGGCGCTTCTTCTCCTCTCTTCACGAGTGAACTGTTGCGGCAGCTGAATATTACATTGCACCGGCGTGCACGCAATTGGACGTCAAGTTTTCCTCTACGCTAAAACGTGCACACACACACAGACACAGACGCACATATAGCGCGCTTATGTCGAGCGTTATCCCGAGGCATAACTTATACGCGACTCGGCGCACAACAAACTTACGAGCAGCTAATGTTTGCGTAGTCGCGGGAATTAAGGTTGCGAGAGAGCTCTTCTCTTCCCGGCTTCGTGTCTCCCGACCGGGAAGAGAGCGAGCGGCGCGTTGTGTCGTGGCGTCGCCGTCGTGCCGGTGTTTATGCTCGATATTACGGAAGTTATGTCGTAATAGCGCTTTAGTTTTATACCCTTTCGCGCGCGCTTCCGTGCGTTATCTCTCGTTACTTCCACTTTCTGCCCCCTGCCTCCTCTTCCTCCTCCTCGTCCTCTCCCCTTCTGCGCCCCGCAGTGTCGCGCGCGTTTTCTTCTTTTCCCCGTGGCTTTTACACTTGTGTATCACGGTAACATTACGGAGTCAAGTGACCCATCCATTCACCGGACGGCTGATGTCCTTCCCGCCACATCGGGGATATATTTATGACTGCGATAACGCGACATCGACTGCAGAGCGAAACGAACACGTACGAACGAACGAACGAACAAACGAACGAACAAACGGACGGACAAACAGACGAACCATGAATTCACACACCGCAAAATAATCATTTCCATCTATCGTTTTTTATTGTGAGCTCGCCGACTGTCGGCAGATCGACATGCGGCGGCAGCGAGGTAAAGTTTCTCTTCCCCTCCCCCTTCCGTTTTTCAAACCGCGATTGCCAATTTTTTGATTGTCGCGCGCGCTCACAAAGGGATAGGCACTAGCTGTCCGCTGATGACAAATACCGTTAAATCGGAAGGGCGGAAATATTCCCTAGGAGTCTCCTCCCATCCTCGAAATGTGTCACTTTCAAGTGAAACGTTTTGCGCCGATCGCTCTCGGAAATCCGTTTTGTTACAAAACAAAAGTGATTGCGCGCCGTCAGTTTTTATCCAACTCTTTGAAAATGACATATCGATTGTGTCGGGTGGCATTATGTAAGGGAGCGAATTAAATCATCCGTGCGGTTGTTCGAGGGTGAATTAAATTTAAAACAGTCGGGCGCTGCGCGTTGCCGACTTAATTGGCCGTGCGATTCGTTTTAATTCATTTTTGCTGATTATCATATTTTTGCATAACGCTGTCTAATTACGATTCCCGATACTCGAGGTACCTTTACACGCAAAAAAAACAAAAAAACAAAAAAAAGAGCATAATAGAGTTTTTACGCTTTATCGAACAAAATGTTGTAATACACATCGGTTTTTTCAAAGATCTTTGTCGACGATTCGACTTCCTTTTTTTCCCCCATCACTTTTCCACAACAAGCAGATAAATTAGCGATAACTTTTCCCCGCGTATACATGTGAC
The DNA here is from genome assembly GCA_014825685.1 of Pseudomyrmex cubaensis. NCBI lineage: Eukaryota > Metazoa > Arthropoda > Insecta > Hymenoptera > Formicidae > Pseudomyrmex > Pseudomyrmex cubaensis. The sequence continues at coordinate 25,797 of QVOA01006444.1, read as the reverse complement.
ACATAAAAAATTAACGTACCCGGTAGTGTCTGACAACCAACTTTCTCGACTTGTGTATCTGTTTGATTGATCAGGCGTACGCCCCGGCTATATATCTTTTTTTCATATGTAAACGCGATCGAAAGTTCAACGTTCTGTGTTGGAAGGTTCTTACGTTATCACAGTATATAACACGGCGCATGCAACGCATTACGTTTTACGTGTCAGTCCTGCTATCAGCGATCGAATTTGTCGATAAACGTATATAACATTGTATTTAACATAAAATATTTGTCACGGAAAACCACGCTCTTATTGAAATTGTGGTTTCACCACAAAACACCACGGATAATGATCGTTGATTAAGTACAGATAATTGTGTCACAACTTTCAACAATTTCACGCTTTGGACTTTTGATTATTTTTTTATCGCTGTAAAACGATAAAACTATATCCGTTATACTTCGAGCTCTTCATCTGACGGCGAAAAAATATTTTCTTTCTTGATAAAATTTTCGAGTTAATGTAGTGTCTTCGTACATGTGTTCATTGTTTTAAAAATCTTATTAGATTTTAGTGATGAAACTGTAGTATTTTTTTTAGTAAAAAAAAATAAAAAACAAACGAACAAACAACGTTAGAGCAGAAAGACCGCTGCTGTCTCATTTTATGTACATTCTTATAACTACGACTTGCTACGATATCGTTCACCCGCGAGGGACAAGAGGGTCCGCGGTTATAACGGCAAGGGACAGTTCTTGGAAGGTGAACTAGTGTAGGTAAACAACAACGCTTTTCTAATTAAAATATCGCGTGTCGCGAAACGATGCAGCGGACGACGATCGACTTCCTCTGCGGTCTTCCGAACGTCATCGGTTTTATAAAAATCTCAAGAAGGACATGCCGCCGCGGCCGGTTCGTGACTGCCGGTTCCGCGGCTAAATGAAAATGGTATCGGGAATAGGGTATTGAGCGGCGCAACAAAAAGCACGCGACAAAAATCGATTAGCCCTGACAATTCTCGACTAGCGGCGGCGCGCACATTTCTCGCGAGACGAGACGCGGTGGAGAGAAAGAGAAAGGAGAGCACCGAGAGAAGAATCGGCGAGAGACCGGCGCTGGAAATTATTGTTGTGATTACACGTTCATGCGGGACCACAGATATAAAGGAGGAAGAGAAGAACGAGAAGGAGAACGAGAGAAACGAAAGAGGAGAATCTTGACCGAGAGGATACAATATCCTCGCAAAACGTGCCCGGATTTTATTGAGAAGAGACGAGAATCGCGCAGAGAGAGAAAGAGAGAGAGAGAGAGATAGAAAGAAGAGAGGAGAGGAGAGTGTGCGGCATCGCGCGACCTCCCGTGCTACCACGGTCCCGCAGGCCTTAATCTCGTCGATTATTTCGTTTGGGGATGCCGCCGACAGATGGTGGGTTCGAGAGAACGAGAGAGAATCAATTTCAGGGAATCAGCCCTCCGGGCTGCGTTCTGCCGCTCGCAAGAGAAGAAGGGAACAGAAATACCGAGAAATGCTGAGAAGCAATAATCCTGCGCGTCCGCCATCTTTACGCCCTCTCCTCACTTCCTCTCATTTTCTCCCTCTTTCTCTCATTCCCGAGACTGGAGAAAATTAAAAACTTAAACTGCCGAGATCGCGACATGCGGTCGCGGGATCAATTTTCAATTGGCAGTGAACAGTTCATCTCAACCAGATAACAATTTAATTTGCGTAATTAAAAAAAATACAATTAAAACAATTGCAAGAAGAATCAAGAATAAATTAAATTATTATGTGACAAGATTGTTTCTTTTTTTTTTTTTTTTGACTTCATACGCGTAAAATTTAATTCTACTAATGTGTGTGGAACTGTAAATATCAAAAGAGGGAAAACAGCGGCACACGATACATTATTCAAAATTACCTTCCTTCTGATATTAAATTAAAAAAATATATATTCTCGGAAAACAAATAATAATTATACAAAACTTTTGCGCGAGAATATTCTTCAACGTTAAAACCCTCTTTCTCGAAATTTGTGAAGGGAGGGTAAATGATTCACACGCAACAATTCGATATTTGTCTTTGATTTGAGAAATCCAACACAGACAGATACGCGACATATCATCGACCGCCGGACACTATCGAAATTCGTTAAATATTTGCGGACTTCGGGCGCTGATCCAGCATTGTTTCGATCCATCGCAAGCCGCCGTGTGGATTATACTCGGCCGGAGAGTATCGATTATTACATTAGCGTTCAGCGGAGGCCGCGCCGTAGGCACCTGGGCCGTTCGGAAACAATTTTTCAAGTTGTCGGCATGCTTTTATCGAGAATATATTTACCAAGTTCAAGGGGTTAAAGCGCCTCGCCATAAGCGTGCACGCGCATGTAAACCGAACGGTCGTTAATAAAGTTCTGGCGTTTATCTCACTTTCCCACCGCGATAATTACCGCGCGGCGCTCCTCTCTTCTGCCGCCGCTCTCGCGATGCCGCTACGTAACACACGCGCGTTAGGAATCCGCGCAACGAGCGGATTCGCGGCGGCAACGCACGAGTTTCGGATTTCATCCCACAATCTCTGATCTCTTTCTCTCGTCCTGAAAATTGCGTATGTTACCGCAGAATTTCAAGGTACGCGTGCGTACGTAAAAAACCGCATACATTTGAGAGAGAGAGAGAGAGAGAAAGATATGTGTGCGCTGTTTGAATGGATACGCATATATGCGCACGTGAAACACGCTTACGTCTCCCTCATTCAGACACAGCGTGGTTTGACGGAGTTAAAACCGTTTTACCCAAAGTGGCAGCACGTGATTACGGCGGTTATTCTTGGCTTTGAAAAGCTTTGATATACTCGGCGCTCATTCTGTCTGTTTCTGTTTCTCCCTCTCTTTCTCTCTCTTTCTTCTTTCGCCCTGTAAATCCGTACACGTAACTAGGACGCGTCTTCACCGCGTGTTCGTTCAATGTGGGTGAAAATAACGCGACGCCCGAGTATTGGGAAACGTGTCGTCTCTCGTTAAATTATAAGTTTCATCACGTGTCGCTTACCGTCCACGTAAAGCGCATTTTCGGCCCGTCATTCAACAATATTTGAACAGTCTCGTTTCAGGAAAACATTGGAAGTAAAGCGGTAACGGAACGTCACGCGGATGTGTGCGGGGAAACGATCCGTTATTAGCGACACAATCAGCGAGATAATTGACTTTAAATGACGAGAAAGGGTTAAAAGCAAAACAATAACAGTTTTTTTTTTTTTTTTTTTTTAATTCAATGAGGCTACAAAAGACGACGGATTTTATTGGCGAACGCGTGGAATAATGATAACGCATTCTTGTGTGTGAGTGACATAAAGCGAGCACAAATTTTTTTGTAATAGATGAAGCGGTGAAAATGACGTTATATACTTTTCACTCACGTGCCTGCACGACAAAACTGGGTTAATACAATAATTGCAAGTGAAATAGAGCTCTCTCACACACACACACTCTGTGTGTATGTTTATTTCTACACACCGGCTAAATACTGTAAAGATAAATAAACATGCACACAAAAAAATATTATTCTATTACCAAAACAAATAATTACTCGGTTTATTTTCGAGAATTTTTCTTTTAAGTGAACCACTGAGGATTTTGAATAAATTAAATATAAAAACTTTGTGATATATTTGCGGATATATAAATATTTATTGTATATTGATACAAGTGATATTCACTTGTTATTTTTCCGTGCGTGATACTTGCGACGTAATGAAAGTTGGCGCAAATTGTTAATCCGGATTATATAGACAGTTGCTTCATCTATATTGCAATTATAACGGATTTCACTTATTGTTTCGCTTCCTGCACTTACTCTCGAGAGATCTCGAGAAGTTGGTACCTTTTGTATTTACGACGGATCAAATTTATAACGCAGTTTAAATGTGCGTAAGTAGTGTACCAATTGCAAACGACGTAAACAAAACAAAAAAAAAAAAAAAGAAAAAACACCGATTCATCTTGTTGACTTGTAACATCAATTCTCAAAGCGATTAAATGTAAAATAAATGTGGAATAAAAATTCAGAATGTATAAACTTCTAATGAATAAAGTCGCGACTTGGCCGCAGTAAGTTTTAATTAAGGACCAATGTCCTGGTTTTCGACGACACGCCCTCTTTTCCGCGCAGCCTTTGGATCGTCTGCTTTTACACTTTGTCCCGATTCGGTATTTATAATCTGCGACTAAAAATTCAACACCATTACTCCGTTCCGTCTGATTCTTGCCAATTTGTTTCATTTAAGATTCAGGTTTGATGAATAATCCGCTCAATTACACGCTCTTTCGTTTATTAATTATTTGAGTAATCCATTCGAACGAATTAATTCGCTTTAACGCGCATCGTCTATTTGTACGTACGTACGTTGAAACACACACGTCAAATTTCTTCCCGTCAAATGCTATCTATTTTCATTTTGTTTTTTTATTATCCTGTACGGCGCTTGAAATTCATAAAAGATATAATCGCCCCTTAATTGTAAATAATCTCACGAGGCGTATGGCAAAATCTGGTTGTTAGCGATATCTTCTTGCACGCGACAGAAAAATAAGATGCCGAGAGAACGGGCGAAACCCTCAAGAGGGGTATAAACGATAAGTGGAAGTAGAATCACCAGAGAGGTTTTCAATATAATCATAAAAGTTTACCTCCGCCTTAAGTGTATACGTGTGTGTATACGTGACACGTTGATGCGAGCGCTCGTGACGTAGTAAAAGTCATTATAACTTGCCGGCAAATGTCATTACGCGTTTATCTACAGTCCGAAGATGGGCATTAAATACCAGTTGTTTTTCGGTTTAACGACACGACGCGACGGTCCGGGCAACTTTTCCACGCATGAAATATGTCTCGTGCGTTACCGCGGCTACGTGTGAGGCCACCACACAAAAAAAAAAAAAAAAAAAAAAAAAGTCGAAGTTTCCTCGCAAGTAGACGGCATATATACGAAGTCTTAAGCAAACCACGGGACGCGCTTTCACTTTGCGCGAAAGTCGAGTTTTTCAAGACTTAAAACAGACTTAAAAATACTGTTGAAAATTTAATTAATACAACTCGACTGTTTGTTCTTAATATCGTTGAATATTATTGTTGTTCCCCTTCGGGATACAATTTTATTTCCCTCGAACTATGTATTTTTAAAAACAACACAGATAATATCTTTGTAGATATATCGCACACGCGAGCCGTGTAATTAACGATTCTTATATATTACAGGATCGAGAGAGGGTTGGAGAACATTTAATATGTTCGCGAATACGTTTACTTAATCCGTTAACGTTTTTTTTTTTGCGCGCGCAAAAATATAAAGTATAAAGTTCATATTTACGACGCGAAGAGAATTCACGGCGTGGAAAGAGAGAAGTAAGAAATGCGAGATGCCACTTTCCGAATTTTAAACTTCGGAATTACGTCCACTTCCGTGTGGAAGCGGTGCAATGCTGCAACTCGCGGGAGCAAAAATAAAAATGTTGCAAAGTGCACGGCAGATATTCAAAGACGTTTCGGAACTTATTTAACGAAAGTTCCGCGATTAACTTTCGCACATTGCGAATCCTGTGAGTGAGTGAGTGAGTGAGTGAGAGAGAGAGAGAGAGAGAGAGAGAGAGAAAAGGTGAGACCAAAAGGTCGAATCTCGTTCAATAAATTTGTCTGCGTTTATCGTTCGCAATGCCAACGTACACAACCGTGGAGAAAAGTCTCTCCTTTATATTTATTTAAACAGAAAGTTAATATACCTTCCTCCACCTTCAACCGGTTGGAACGAAAAGCTGCCCTTCTTCACTCCATTCCCCACGATATTTAACGCCGAAGTTTCTAACCGTAGAGAGAGAGTACGCAATTCCACTTTTGGTTACATTTGCACTACGAGTTTTCCGCAATCATAACGAAGTTTTCTCGTGTAAAAAAAGAAAATTACTTAATTCGATATCGGCGAGAGTTCTTTCCGGCAGAGATATTTAATTCGTTAATTAATGAAAACGTGAGAGAACGCATTTAATTTTTAAATATTATTAGACCATTCAAACGTGTGCACGTTATGTCTGCGTGTGTGAAACACACACATTAGACGCATTTATCGATTCATTTAATTATTAATTAACAAACAATTAATTCTTTTACGGTAATTCTTATAGTATATAAATATATGTGTAATGTGATTAATCAATCTTTCATTATTTCTTTCATAGCTTTGTGCAAAAAAAAAAAGCATATCGAGAATTCTGCGATTTTTCTCATTGAGTTTCAAACGCGATCTCGTGAAATGAAATTAAATCCGAAAACATCAATACATCAGCCAGTCAATGTGTCATAAGGCAATTCACGTCACGGAATCTTGTTTCGTTTCCTACATTCGGATTTTCCCTACATTCGCGCAAGTGGATTACAAAATTTTTCTCCGCCAGAAGTGGAAAAGCTGACAAGCAAAAACTTTTTACACGCAGAGTTTATCGAAATTGCGGACACGTAGATGTTTCAACGCGCGGCACGACGCGAAATTTGACGAAGGAAATCGGAAATCACGCGACGTATATAACGACGCGAAAAATCTTCGCGAGGATCAATGACGATCGCGTAATCGCTCCTCCGTCTATTTCTTCCACTTGCGAATTTGGCGAGCCGTGTACATCCGCGCATACCAAGCGCGAACGCAAGCGTATCGCCGACGCCGCCGAATAACGAATAACAATCTTTCGTGATGCGGAAATACGGAAACGCGATGCTCGAGAATAATTCGACGTCGCGCGCGTTACGAAGAACCGGCGAAGAGCAGTTGGGAATAACGAGATTCGCGGGATGGAAATGGAATATCTCTCTCACGCGGGGAAACCGCGTCGCGCCCGGCGAAAGGATTCGCGATTCGAGAGACGAGATTGTCGTTGCACCCCGTAATAAGTAGTAAACGCTCTTTTATTTCGTTTCCTTCTCTTCCGTCTCTCACGCTAAGTCCGGTCACCGGGGCGTGACCTAATAAATTATTCATACGATCGTTTTGTTCGTTTTGCATTCCGTGAATCGAACGTCTCTACGTGTGTTCCCGAATCTCGTCATCAATTATTACCGATCGACGTAAAAGCGTGTGTGTGCGCATCGTGTGCATCGCACATGCCGAAAAATAAAGAGCTCAGCAACGACATACGCGAAGATAAGCGGATATTATTTCAAATCGGAAATGCACGACATGTTAATTTTTCACGGAACAACGTTCTACTTTCTTCGCGTTACACACGTCCGCACGTTCCCTCATTGAAAAGCGTGTAACGACGTGAAAAAAAAAGTTGAATTTAATAGATACGAAAAAGAAAAAAAAAAAAAAAGAAAAAACACACTTCAGAAATATAACACCGACATATAGATTCAAATAATATGACGGAGAACCGGAGGTATTTAAAACCGAGTCTCGTCAGAGTTATTTTCATTTGCTTGTTGTTGTTGTTTTTTTTTTTTTTTTATTTTACTTTACATGCACGAAAATACAAAGTGTCATTCACGGTCGATTTCATCAAGCTGCCTGACAGTTCGTTAACGAACGTTACAACATCGACGAGAGAGCCATCGATTTTTAATAGCTCGTTAAAAATAGAAATCGATAGAAAGACGATTCCAACAATCGCCCGGCGCTGAGGCCGGCGTGGATGTGACAAAACGTGTAGCGGAAACAACTCACCTTTAAAGGATCGTCATAGACGGATGTTATTTGGTCCGGCACGAAAGAGACGCGCAAGTAGAGAAAGAAAAAAAAAAAGAGAGAAAAGAAAAGCTCGGTGAAATCGGCTGTTGGTTCCAGGGGAAGGGCTTCTTTCGGGCGCGCGCTGTGCCGAAAGTCACAGCAATGGAAAATATCGGATATCGCGATGGGAAAGTAAACGAAAGCAGCCGATACGGGCAGAACTGGAAACACGGGTCGATCGTGGCAGTTCTAGCGCGCGTTCAAATATGCGACGCGTATCGGCCGATTAAAACGCTGTTCTGGGAAGCGCACCGATTTAAACCCAATTATTGACGGCGGAATGAGCGCTCGCATTAACGCTAAGTGGCTTCGGTCGCCGCATCATCATGAAACGCGTGACGTCGAATTGAAATAATCGCGATTGCTCTGTCGCCGCCCTGTCATGCCCAACGTTAAATGTCGATGCGTAATGCGCGAGAAATACGCCACCGTAGATTATCTTATCGCGTGTGCGCGCGTGTCGCGTGTAACGAGAGTTGATTTAGGAATGGATGGTTCTCTTATTTACTTTACCGCAGCCTTGCGCGACACGGAGGAACACACACACACGTCATCCTTGACTGTGTCGCTTGAAGTCGACTCGTGTACGTGTAAACGAGCACAAAGGTCGCTCTTTATACGAATACAAAGTCAAGTTATTCCGCAAGGACGCACGTGTGTTATAATAATCGAGTGATTATATCGGGAGAAAAAATGAAAATTGGAACTTAATTCTTTGAAAATGCACTGGGGTGATTAGTTTTGCGCAAATTCTAGGTGGTTTTTTTTTTTTACAATTTGCCGCTACAATCAAGACTAGTGTATATGCGATAAGTATCTAACGATATTTAATGACATACTTCATTAAAATGTATAATATTGAGTTTCACGAGAACTATAAACTTTGCGTGTGTGTGTGTGTGCAGGCAAAGAATGTGCTTATATATGTATATATATTCTGTACACACGTATAAAAATACCATCGGAATAAATCATAGGAGATTACACCATATTAAAGGTACCATCTACTTCTTCCCTCTCTAACTTCTTCTGTGCCTGACCGGAGTTATAAAAATATGATCGTATAAAATGCGATGAACATCGGTGCTTTTTTGCGTTTTAAGGTCGCAGCGAGAACGATCGTTTTCCGTGACGAGATTCCACAAAATGGATTCTCGTTGCTGCACCTTATTCTCTCTCGAAGCATGTGTATGTATGTGTGTGTGTGTGTGTGTGTGTCAACCGGTGAGGGGTATAAAAACCCGAATTTAAATTGCATTCTCGACTCGGGGAACGATGGAGACTCGCGCGCGTCGCGAACGCCACGTACATATATCTGCATCTCACGTTCCGTTTTCTCGCGCACGAGCGGATACGAGAGAGAAAGAGAGAGATCTCTCGGATAAAAAAAAGATAAAAAACTACAAAACCTTACTTACAAAAATAGGCCGAAACATCTTTCGGATCTGCGCGCGCGTGCGCGCAAAAAGTTGTGCGGCATCGAAAAGACGTATAGAGAGAAAAGCGAGCGCGCTCTCACGCGTTGCTGTATAGTAACACTGAATAAGCAAACATTATCTCCGTAACGCCTTTGGAGGCAAAACTGTAAACATATCGCGTTACACGCGATACACACACAACGCGTATACGCATTACACGTCAGAGGAAGGGACCCGTTCAACTTACAACCAGGCGACTACCCTTGCATCCGCGAGCCAACACGCGGCGTGCATGCGGCTTACGTTACATAAGCGTTCCGCAATAATCTCTAGCCTGTGTGCGATTCATTACCTCCAGGCACTGTCGCAATATTACACCTCGGGAGATAATTTTCGTGGCGCGAAAATTATTATGTTGCGCGATATTCGAACTATGATCCCCTCTCCCCCTCCCCCTTCTTCCCGCATCATAACTAATAACTTTGCGCTCAATGACGGGAGAGATGTTTTCACTTTGCGCGCGAGTATGAGCGCTCATTAATTAAAAAAGAGAGAAAAACAGAAAGAAAAAAAAACATCGCGCAAATTCATCACGGTTTTGTATTTCAAAAATTAAAAGTATTTATACCATCAGTGTTGTATGTAATTGCAAAATTTTGTACCCCGATAAAACACTTTTATATTAGCGCATTTCATGCGAAACATCCCATCATTCTCAAATAATAAAAAAAAAAAAAAAAACAAAGATTTTCCAAAAGTTCAAACCATGCATGAAATACAATTATATGAATTTGAGAATAAAAAGAGTGAGTACAAATATAATTGCGTCGTCGATGTATGTGTATTGTCGAGCGAATATTTTTTCTGGCAAATAACTTCTCTCTCTCTCTCTCTCTCTTTCTCTCTGGGCATCAACGTCAGGTACTTTTTACATTAACATGTCGACAATGCGATCATGTAGTATAAAGTATATGCGATCATCGCATCGATTTTGCGATAAAAAAGGCGAGCCCCGCACCTGCTTTGATTTATTACTCGATAAAACACACGCTCTCGCGATACGCAAACCGACGTTCGGGATATGCGGGCGCGCTTTTTTTGCTGCGAAATAAGAAAAGTCGAGAAAGAAAAGATAACAAGAGGGAAAAGGTCAAACGATTCGCGCGCGAGAATCCGCGCGATTACGTTTGCGTCGTCAGGAGGAGAAAGGGGGCGAGGAAAATCCCGCGATGATGATGTCGCGAGATAAAACTGCGCACGGATTTTCCACGTGTGTTTAGACCGGCGGGCAGGCCGTGAGCGAGTCAGACGTAAGAAGAAGAAGAAGAAGAGATGTGCCACGACCAGCCGGGAATGCAGAGAAAGGCAAGATTCACATCGAGGCCGCCTCGCGCGCGCCAGCGCGGTCGAGCATTTGTTCCGAGATGATTCCCAGATGCTTGATCGCTCAAGCAGATATAATCCCACGAGCGGGCAAACCGGGATGATTTTAAACAAAGGAAGCCACCCGGTGAAGCATGATCGAAGTTCGCCACGGTACGTGGCCGCTCTTCTCGGCTCGCCGAACCGCCGCGCTGCCGCTACCACCACCACCATCGCCACCACCATCACCGCCGTCGCCGCTCTATCGGCCTTTAAGACGCCTTCGAGAACCGCCAGGCACGAAGACGACCTTCGGGTAGGTACGTTAAGGTGCGTCCAGAATCGACGGATGTTACCCGCGCGCGCATTGTGTCGCCGTTAAGTTACAAGATGACACGCTGTGCCGCACGTCAAAACGTACATTTCGGTCCCGCTCTGGATTCTCGAAATGATGAAGAGCGATGGTATGTATGCGATGGGACATGTTGTTTCGATTCGCACGAAAGAGAAGATTCTTCGGCACGCGAGGGGGAGAAGAAAAAAAATTGAGAAGACGGAAGAATGACGCTTGTTACGGGGAGGACTTTTCTCAAGGTAAATTACCCCATTAAGAATATTTTCTTCTCGACCCATTGGTACATTGCGGCGGAAACGGCGGTTGTAAAGAGTCAGGGATTTTTTTACGCTTCATCTCGATGTTTTTTTTTTCTTTTTTTTTGAATGAGAAAACGCTCCGCCCATAGCTTGTCAGTTTACGTTTACGAAGAAACGGTGAATTAACTGCGCTCCTACCTACCCCCCATCTTCCTAAGAGGGTTTGTTGAATCCCGGTCGTGCAACTTCTTCCCCTTCCTCTTTTTCTCGAGTTGCCGCGACCGCACGTAACGCACGTAACGCACGTAAACGCACTTGTCGTCACCCTTTGTCGCCCCGTTAACCCTCTTGGCGCGCGTTGCCATGGAGTCGGCGATAATACGCAATAAGCTTTATGGGTCTGGACGCACCTTTACTGCACGCGCTCCGTGAGGAGCTATAGTCTCTTCGGCGAGTTTATAATGTAGTCTTCTCTCCGGGCTGCCCATAGCGCGGCGGTGTTGGCGCGGTGTCGTTGGCCTGTTCTCTCGCCGAGGAAACTTCCGAGACGAGAAGCACAAAGGATCCGAATAACGCACCCGCCGAAATCCACCCGCGGCGAGACAACCGCGTTGTCGGAAGTCTCGCGCTTTTTTTCGGAGCAAACACTGTCATTACACACGCGCGAATCGGGTAATTACGACGTGTAATTACAGAGAGAAATTTACAACCAAATTTTCATATTTTGAACACGCTATATTATCAATTTGTAAACAATTCGATTTTAAACGTCGGTTTTCCGTAAGTTTCGCTGGAGCGCGCTTTAAATTTATTTTTTAACTTTTGACTCTGTAATTTCGCATTTCCCCGCAATATGTTTGTTAGATTTGCGCGGAAAATTATCAATATTCAGTAGCCAAATATGACGCAGTTTATTGATTCGCGGCGTGATTGCAAGTTCGGCACACAATGTTTTTTTTTTCCAAACATAAACCATTTTTTCTGCTGCCGAATTATTGATTGAGAAAAAAAAAATAAATTTCGAACCGCGCGCAACTCGAGTTCTCAGGGAATCTGAGCAACCAACGATCTGAGATATCGAAATGTGAAGCGTCTGAATGCAAAAAAGTATATGTGTGTGTGTATAGGTATAACGACAATAGCACGTAGCGAGGCGCATAAACATCATCAAAGGCATCAATCCCTTATCGAGCGTGGCTGGGAATAAGGCCGTGACTTTTGCTTTTCCCGCGACGGCCTTATCGTGTTACGAAAGCACACGACTTTTCCCTTCCCACACGCGAAATGTTCGCTACACATACTATATATATAGTATATATACACACACGTACGGGAGTTGCCGATGTTGCCGATAATGCGAAGAAAGCATAACCCATTAAGCGCGTTCGCGCTCCGAGTGGCGGTTTTCCCCGTCGTTTTGCTCGTGCACGTTGCACGTTTTCCACAAGGTCTCCGACGTCTCTCTTGTGTTACCGATTCAGGTCACTAGCGGAGTACAAAAAAAAATGTATACTATTCTCTATTGTAAAATATTTCTTATCTAGCCAGTGTCATCGTGCAACTGTGTAGGTATGCGCTCATTTTTTTTTTTTTTTTCGCTCTTGCGATATCCAAATCGATACTTTCAGAAGAGCTTGTCCCAAATCATTTCGGGGTCTTGTGACTTCGAAAAAGTTGAGATTACATCGGGATTACAAAGCCACGGCAAAGCTCGCGATCCGCACCGGATCGGAGAAAATTTTATACAGATTTAGGAGAGCGAAAAACTTGAACGGTATTGAAGCTAACGTTAGGCGTAAAGTTTAAAAATATGAAACTGAGAAGCGCAATTTTCTCGTGACACGTACCCTGTCCTCCCCCAACTTCGAAGCGCGCGTTCTTCTCGGCGCATCTCAGAGCTTCTCCGCATCGTCACCGCTACTAGAGAACCACACATTCGACGTTTTTCACTTTCAAGGAGCTGGCACGGCCATTCTCTCTCTCACGCGAACCGGTAACTGTGCCGCGGAGATTATGCAAAGACAGCATCATCGAGCGAGCGAGCGAACGAACAAACCGAACACGACTCACGGTAAGCGGCTCTTTCTGTCGATCCATTCTTTTTCCTTTGCGCGCCGCCTTGTGCGGTTAAGTCCGGCCTCTTCGCTTGATCACAGAACTACGGCGCGGCTTTTTCCTCTTTGAGGAGAAGAAAAGACGAGGGAGAGAGAAAGAGAAAAGAGACAAAGAAAGCAAAAACATTTTTGCCTCTTGCACTTATTGCGAATCAATATTACGCTCCGGCTTGTTGCATTATTAGCGCGATACGTCTCGAACGTTAATTAGGCAAACTCCGATTGCGTGCCTCCGCAGTCGTTATAAAACGTTGCCAATAATTACTCTAGGTGTAATTATGTTATCGTTTATTCGTTGCGCGACGGGGTAACTGCTTTCCGCACACGTCATTACCGATTAATTGCCTCTTGTCTCCGCGCGCGGAAAAAGAGAGAGAAAACGGGATTTCGAGAAGACTTCCAAAATAGGATATACATTTTCCAAATGTTCGCATATACACACACGGACAGACACACACACACGTAAATACATATTGCGAGTAATGAGTGCGCTTTGAAACATGTGATGCAATTCGCATCTCACCAAGTAACGAATTAAACTCGAGTTAAATTCTACTTTTAATCTCATACATATATATATGTATTTGACTCTTCGACTTTCCGATATATAAATGCACGTGTACATGTGCATATTTTATGTAAAAGCGCGCGCCCCGCGAGCGTTGAATTTTGCAAGCGCGATTATTGTGCGTTGTCAAGTGCAACGCGCTACCGAACTTCGCCTTCATTTCTCTCTTGTGTGTGTGTGTGTGTTTTAACTAACAACAACACGAGCGCAACGAAAGCTGGAATTGACTGAACGGCGCGCGAGCAACCGGTTTTACATCGCTTGTTCTCTGCGAACTCTTCTGAATTAGAATCGTCGAAATGAAAGCGCGCAAGTTACGCGCGCTTGGAATACGATAAAACGCATTGCATTGTATATTTACGTTCTTTCATCAGCTGATTCGACTTCGGATGATCATCAGAAATCCCCGTTGATACAGCGTCTGAGGTTCTTCGCTGATAAACTATAAGCTTTAGAAGAGACTCGCGCCAAGTTTCTCTTCTTGACCGCGCGCAATTTCGTCGTCGGCATCTTTTTTATGTTCCTTCGTGCACATTCAACGTCATCTCGTCGATGAGACGAGTGTGTTCGCGCGCGCGCGCGTGCGCCTCTTTCGTTAGGGGCGCGCCTCCTATCTCGTTATTCGTTCGAGAGCGCCCTCGTTCTTTCACGCGAGAGACCGGCAACTGTGTTGCTGATGATGCGAGAAGAGCACATCACCCATCAAGCGTGCAGGAGTCGAGCGCAACGACGGCGGCGGCGGCGGCGGCGGCGGCGGTGGCGGTTCGTCTTTACCGACCTTCCCTCTCGTTTTTTTTTCTCTCTTGTTACCTTCGACTCCCCGACATTTGCACTCGCCGTCGAGGCGAGGCCTTCGAAGAGAGAAGGCAGGCAACACTTATAAGCCGCGCCTTTTGTGCCCGGGAGAATGCGAGGTGAGTGCTCATCGCGCCGTGACTCAGCCACACGATTCACCGAATCGATGAAAACGTATTTATCATTCGTTCCTTTTCGCTGTTTTTGCCTCTCTCTCCCTTTCTCTTTCCTTCAGAAACCGGACAGCCATTGTATTCCTTGCGAGAGAGAAAGAGAGAGCGAGAGAGAGAGAGAGAGAGAATGGGATCCCGTACAAATTTACACGAGGACGTGCAGCGCGAAGGGGGGCTCGTAAATTCAGCTCAAGAAACAGCTAATTCCGCGATTAAGCTCAATCCGATTTTTCTTCCTTTCAGGGCCGAAGTATGAAGGCTGAATGGACGTTTATTCTTTGTCCCGGTCGAGAAAAAAAAAAAGAAAAAAGAAAAAATTTACGCCGCTAATGAGCTCGCTTTACGTAATTCGCGAGGTGTAAGGGCTGGGATAAGTAATTCCTCGCCAAGAGTTCGAGTTGTACGGTTTTTGTTGAGAAAACTCCGCAACTTGATTGACGTGTGTGTATAACGCGTTAAATTGACGAGTTACAATTATAGTACAACAAATTGAATAAAACACACGATCTGTGAAACGGAATGACGTTAACACTTTATCACGATGTTACAATCTGCGTTACAATGTGACACAGGTTGGACGATTATTAAAATAAATATCAATCAGCACGCGGAAAAGGCCACTGTAATCACATCACAGACAGAAGCTGAATAAAATTCTTCTTTCTTTCCACACACACAAATCGGAAAATTATTTCAAATATTATTATGTGTATTTTCTATTATTATTTTTTTTGTGTATTTTTACAGGGAACGCGCTGAATATAATGAGCGTAGAGCATTGCTTCGCGACGGGGAAGAGTAAAGAGCAACTATGTATATATGTATATATTCTTTCTCCGAGTTTCTTCTCTTCAATTGTTTATGCTTGGGGGAATTTTCTGCGGGTCGCGCAAATATGCATCTCCACCAGTTGCCGAGGCGGTAATTGGATCGCGTTCGGAAAAATATTCGAATGGTTCGCTGCGGGACTCTTTTGTGAAATTAAATCGGTTGCAATGTCAAAGGCCAAATAACATCAAAACGCTTTAGCTTTGCGCTTTATCGTACCCTTCCAGATAGATCAATTCAATTTGATTCAATAGTTTTAGTTTCGCTAAACTTTGTTTACACGGTTATATGTATTCGGAATACGGTAATTGCGGAGGAAAGAGAAAGGAAGAAATTGCGTTTCTCTCACGCACGTCACTCTCGTACGTACGAAGAACCTTCGACGAAGGATCCGCCGACGTGACTCAACGTCGTAAGCACGCAGTGAAGACGGCTGTGAAAACATTCTTTTCTCCTTAACCTCCCTCTTCCCATAGCTTATCATTAAATTCCGCGGTCGTTAACAAACGAAAAGGAGAAGGCGCGTCTCCTATAAACCGAACTGAAGCGGCAATCAGTTTTTTTTCGTATCGATCGGATTATTCACCGCCAACGAAGAAATCGTTACACGAGTATGAGTTGTACAATTTGCAGACACGTCACCGACGCATTCGTGAGCATTCTTGCGGCAATAATCGAAAAAAAAAAAAAAAAAAAAAAAAAATAAAAGCAATTTCTGAAACACAAAAGTTGTTTTTGAACGGAATATAATATCCGAGTGGTAACGCGACTATTTTAACGAACTCGCGCGCATTACGTGAAAAAAGCAAACTTTCATTTTTACATAGTTTATCATTGTAGAGAAAGAGTTGCTACGAAATTACTCGCAGAAATTATCGAGTGTGTGTGTGTGTGTATTGCGCGTTATTCAAAGCTCCCACAATTCGCTGTGTAAGTGGCAATACGAATAATCTACTTCGCTGTCTGCGTGCGTACATTGTTCTGCGTTCCTTCGAATCGTTTATGCATCGGCACGAATTAAACGCGCATACACAAGTGGCGCATCGAAGTGCGGCGATGCGTTTCGTTAGCGTACGCACGCGCGCGTGTAATATTTTTCTCCCTCGCTCGATCTCGAAATACGTAACTTAAGTAGAATCTGGACTACAGGGCACGTAACGCGGACTATTAGTTCGCTACGCTTCGGCATGCGGCAAAGCGTGCCGCGAAACTCCATCGCTACGCTTCGCGACGCTGTGCGTGTAACAACATCGGAAGGAAAAGTCGAGACGATACTTTATGCAAGACGCGCGTATGCTCGCCGAAAAATATACATGCCACCGCCGCCGGACGTTTGTGCGCATCTGCCTCACTTTCTACGACCGACGTCGTGATGCATCTCTCTCTCGTGTGTAATTGCGGCGCGGCCGCGAGAATTAATTCGTACGATTGGCCGGCTCGTTTTTTCGCGGTTCACTTCTGCTCATGAGAAAGTGCGCGCGCTGCGTGTGCAACGCGAATGCGATTAAGGTAAATGGGATTAAGTACGTGCACATTTTCTTGACCGAGTATGTATATACGGGGTGTCTCGGAATTTTTTCAACGTGAATATACGAATACTTTTCATCGCTCAAGTGAAGCGAAATTCATCGTGTAGTTTTTGAGACTTTCGTAAAAAAGTACTACTATAAAATGTCTATCAAGACTCACTGAGCATCAGAATGTTTCTAGATGTTGCGAGAAATATGTACTTTTATTTTGAAAAAACATGTAAATTCTGAAAGCAAGTTGTTATGAAACAAAAATAAAATGTAATTTCTTTTCTAAAGCAATTTTGGAGAAAGAGAGACGAGTAACCTACAAAAGTTGGAGAAATCTTTCATAGAAAGTTTTTTTTATTACCATTATTGTATTTTAATTTTACTTTTCTCTGCTGCACATAGTCCTGTAAAAGAGAAAAGAAGAGAAGAGAGAGAGAGAGAGAGAGAAGAGAGTACACAAGGGAGATCTGACGTACATTACCACATACGTTTACTCGGTACACGAGCGGTACCTTCTCCTGGCTTAATACATTTTTAATCATCTCTTTGACGTGTAACTGTTTCCTGTCGCAAGACGGCGTCCTTTGTACATACATACATATGTACGTGCACGCTTTGCTTTAATCGACGCATTGTATAAGAGCATTCTACTCACCTTCACCCATTCTCATTCTCTTTCTCTTTATCTCTCTCTCTCTCACTCTCTCGTAATTGGAGATCTGTGAAAATTCGTGAGAACGCGACGACAAACGAGCAGAAACGAACGTCATCACGCGAACGAGTAACGGCGAAGAGAAACGAACGCGTAATCGCGTAAATGCCAAAGACATCGCCGAGAAGATTTTCTACCGTAAAAGCCGGGAGAGAAGAGAGAGAGAGAACCACTGGTGACGAAGGAGGACAACGGTGAGAGGATTTGCCTCCCGTCGTCCTCTGGCCGCAACGGTACGACGCTCCAAATGGACTCCGCATTCTAGCAAGACATAAGGTCATCGGACTTTTCACTTGTAAGCGGAACGCGAATGTACTTTACGATTTCCATTTCTTCTTGCACCGTCCGGAGAATATCTTTTCTCTTCATTCTCAAAACTAACACGAAGAAATAAATCCATCCGCGTAACTCACTGAAAAAAAAACTATCATTTCGAAGAATATCGGAAAGGATATATATGCGTTCGATTTTTTTTTTTTTCACGTGAGTTATCGCGTGAGAAATTAGATTCGTTTCAAGGTATCAGCAATCGAGATGATCTCGGGACGCGTCTACTATATCTGTTCCGCATTCAGAGAGAGATATCTTTGATGCTTTTACCACGCACGCTAGTAAATCAAACGTAAAAATCAATTTCTATTCTGCGCGTTAATTGAAAAAAAAGCGCGCGCGTAAAATGTAAAAATACACAGCGGATCACGATTCTCGGCGAGCATCGCGAAGCACTCGTCACCAGCACACACGCCCAATTACAATTCTATGCGCATTATATGCTCATTAGCGTGGCCGTATCTCACAGGGGCAGGAGACGGCCCCCGCGCACCCGACGTTCCCTTATGCATAATAACTAGCCGCATGGCAGAGAATCCCTCCCCCGGCGGTGGCACCGCCGTATCCCGATAACGTTACATTATTTCCGTCTAATTCACGCGAATCGATACGATAATCCATCCATCAACGTTCGCGCCTGGCGCGCGGCCGGCTCGTTAAAAATGCAACCCGAAATCACGTCTTGATAAATGTCATCCGATCGACCTGGCTTCGTTAAAGCAAGTTTCAAAGTAACGAATAAACATACCGCCGAGAAAGAGAGAAGAGAAGAAGAAAAAAAAGAAGAAGAAGAAGAGAGTCACTCGGTGATGCATCGCGGCTCATTCGTCACCCGGGGAATCTCTGGGAAATGAAGAAACTCTCGTTCGAAGGAGAAAGAGAAGACGGAGGAGGAGGGCGACGATTGTGATGTGTACTCGCGCGCGAGGACGTAAATGTTATTACAAAGAAATGTTGTAACAAGCTCGTTATCGTCAGGCGCACGAAAGTTTACATATCGCGACGAGTCGTAATAACGCGGACGCGCAACGCACTTCAATTGATGCAAAAACCAATTTTTCTTTCAACCGTTATTCTCGCGGAATAATGTGGAAAATGTCGTTTCGAGATTAACGACTGGAAATGACTAAAACCTGCTCGTTTAGTTTAATTTGTGGAAGTCGCGCAAATTAATCTGTAACTGGTATTTTATTCAAAATCGAGATATTACGGCGAATATATATGTACAAGTGCTTATAAATAAAACACTAATTTGCTTACTCGTGAAAATTGTAATGTAACAATTCGCACTGAGAGATTCATGATGAGAATAATTTATAATTTATCGATCCGGAACGAAAACGTTCAGACTCATATTTATAGAAAGGTATATAAATTCCACAATTTTGCTCATTTCTCACGCAATTAAAACCCTCTTTTGTTAAAGATTTAAAATCTAAATTCAATTTGTTCGATAGCGCGGCTGATTTTCTCGAATTTCAAATATATCTTCGCAGCGCCGCTGTGCGTTCTATACCACCACACTCGAAACAATACAAAATACATTTCGACTTTTATTTCAATTTGTTCTTTTTGAAGGCTTTTCCATGGCTAGAAAAAAAAAAAGAAAAAAAATTGAATTGTGTGTTTCGGAGAAATGGTAGTGATGTGAATATCTAGTGAAAAATATGCATTACAAAAAAAAAAATTGTTGCAGGTATTACATTTTCGCCCGAAGCTGCGCGAGCCGTTGTTGTCCGGAACATTTTTCATTTCCATATCAACGAGAATAATCCAAGTAATAACGTTAAATCCCCCGTCTGTGTAGCAACCGAGGATCCACTTTAACGAGAGTCTCACAATTCTCCCTCGTTACGATTGATCCCCACGTAACTCCTCTCTCTTCCCCTATACGTAAAGATGCTTCGCGGGATAAGCGGAACTCGAAAAAAGAAAACAAGCACGTAACCGACGAAATTAAGTAAACATTCATTGTCCGCGCGATGACGCGCGATACGTGATCGATGGGAGCGCGGCTATAGAATCAGCGGACCGGGGAGGTGTGCGCTGTGAGAGAGCGGAGGTTTGTGAACACGGAAAAAAATTCTTCCGTATCGTGGAGGCTAATGAGACCCGCACCGGCGCGATCGCGTCGATGAATGGCACATCGGTTTATTTTGGATTTCGACTCTGTCAGACGGTTCTGGCATCTCGCCGTTTGATCGTCCAATCGAGCGACCTGACCGAACGCTTTACGGTCACTCGAACTATCCAGATGCAGCAGATGAACGAACCGGCCACTAATCACAATAGAATCCTTTTCACCTGTATACACGGCGTCCCAAATTCAACGCACGTTTCTCAGACGTTTTTCCCGAAGAGAGAATCTGTTTAAGACACAAAATACTTTTCTCTTTTCTACGTGAATGTTAAAAATCCGCATCGAATTAGAGAAACAAGAAGTTTTATCTGCATTTTACTTACTAAAGACTATCTCGTATATCTATCTAGAATTTCGAAACTTGTCGGATGTTTCGAATTACACGAGTCCGGAATAAAAATTCAGCTCTTATCTTTCGACTTACAGAAGTTTTCTAGAGAGAATAAAATTTTGAACTGTAGAGATTTTCTTGCAAACAAATAAATATATAGATATGTGTATATCATACACAGACATATATAACTGTATTTTATCATAAAAATCTAATTCATATTTCAATCCATTTTCCAAAGTCGCCCGAATCGATCTAAAATCTATACACGGACGAAAGAAATGCGAAAGATTTGAAACACCCTGTACGGACGCATCCATACACATGATCCGAGCGTTTACCTGCACGCGTTGCAGGCCTCGGCTGGCCTTCAATGCTTTCTTCCTTTCCCCATTTTTACCAGGTAAGCATGGAAGTACGCGGCTCACAAAAACGTTCCCGCACAGCCACGTGTATATGTATGATATATTATATATATGTACATATGTGTATATATATATATACACATATATATACGTACGTACATATACGCGCAGCTTTGTGCGCTGGACCGCTGACAGGAAGAGCCCGGGCGTGACGACATAATTTTCGTCGTCTTCCTTACCTCCTCCTACGCCATACCTACACCCGCATTTTGCGCAAATAAGAAAAACCAAAACAACAAGTCGCGATAATAACAAAAGAAGATATTGCATGTACACAACGCGCACGAAATAAAACATCTCGTTGGAAAACGCGTTTGCAAGATTTTCGCGCGAAATATGCGCGATGATACGTTCCTCTTCGTCACTCTCTCTTTCTGTTTTTTCTTTCATCGTCTTCGCGAGCGCACACGCGTGCGAATTTATCGCGCGTGTAAAAATAGGCGCTCTTTTTCTCTCCATTCATTACAATTCAACGCGTTCATTACAACCGACAATCTCGTAGCTCTAATTTGTCGCTCGTGCATCTCGAGAGAATCGAAAGCAGCTGAGTGAGAAGAAAGAGAGAAAGACTCCCGTGCAAACACACGAACGAAATAATATTTTATTCTCTCCGCGCGCACTCAGAAATTGACATCGCGTGCGCGCATCGCGTCGAAATAACGCGCGAGTAAAAAATGCATACGCTTTTACGCCGCGGCGTGTTAGCACACCGTCTGCAGCATTTACGTCAAAAGCGTGAAGTTCAGCTTCAAATCCTCTTATCGCCCTTTCCACTATCCCTCTCCCTCTCTCTCTCTCTCTCTCTCTCTCTCTCTCTCTCTCTCTCTTTTCTCGTTTTCGCTTGTGGCATTTAGGTACTTCGCGCACTTACGAGCGTTAGAACGTGCCACCTTTCGAGAGCACGAACGCGAGCGCGGCAGTGCTTCTTTCCCCACTTCACGATTTATTTTTTCGAAAATTCCTCGGACCACAATAGGGCGTTTTGCGGCGGACTGTCCGAGCGTTCCCGGGGTATTATAAACTTTTAGAGCTGCGCGCACATGTGTGCGTGTGTATGTGTATATTATGAATGAACGGCGGGGCCCAGGCCGCGAACCATATGGCGAGAAAGCGCGAGACGGAGTGTTACACACTTTTGTGCGCGTGTGTGTGCGCGCGCGAGAGAACCGGCACACAAGTCGAGGAAGCGAGGGACGAGGAAGAGGGCAAAAAGGAACGGAGAGAAAGAGATGAGAGTGAGACGGGGGAGAATCTTCGGAGCGGGGGGAAGAGCGGCACCCGCCACACGGCAGATTGAACGATGACAGCAAAGTCGATGGCTTCTTAGGGCTGTTTTATATAGAAAGCCAACGTAGCGCGTAATGCAATTTGGAACGTGACAAATGTACGGCAGGTAAATTTCCCCGGGAACTCGCGCGATACTCGCGCGCGTGTGTGCCTGTGTGTGCAGCCTCCTCCCTCTTTTATTGGGACTCTTCAGCTGCTCTTCGCTTCCCAATAGGATCGCTGAAAATCTTATCCGCCTAATAGGTTTTCTTCAATGCGCGGTGATGTGTTATTAAGAATGAAACGGCAAAAGGTGAATCACACATGTACATCGTAATAAAGAGAACGAGAAGTAGGACTAGAAGAAAAGTTTCCAAATTTGTTTTTCGACATTTGTAGAAAAGTTTACACAGAGAGATATCCGTGAAACTTGATGCGTTTAGCTGACATTTAATTTCGCTCGTGTAAATGCGAAATAAATAAATCCGTTCCACACGAAATATCAGAAATTCCGATGTATATGGTTTTGGTGACGAGCGGCTATAAATTGGATTGAATTTGTTACTTTGTTGTTCCCGGGGCTAAATGTAAACGCAAACGTATATTTGCACGAAGTGGGTCAACGGCGACGACAACTACGACGACGACGACGACAAATCCATCGCGGTGTTACGTGGTTTAGCTGCAACTTACGTAGGAGGGAGCGAAATTCTCCGTGTTCCGCCCGCGCGCGATCGTTGTTTGATTAATTTGATTCTTCCTTCTTCCCGGATGACGTTAACATTCACGCGGAGATATCGCTAATCGATCGCGGGAAATACACACGAGGACGTGGGGTGTGGGTCTCGAGTACACCGCAAGTCTCAGACTTTCGCTTTAATTGCGACAAAACGTCGACTCCATTCATATGTTCAAGTACGTACGAACGACTTTCGCCCGCCTTCGTTTGCTCGTCCGTCGAGCGTGCGATAACTCGCACGCGTTACACTTTTTAATTACACCGGTACGTTGCGCCGAAGCACGTGAGGCACGGAGTCATTACGCATTCCGTACGTGGAATACGGTGCGTGTACTGTGTAATTTGAATCGCAATAAAAGTGCGCCATACAGACAGGGTAATTCGTAAAGCCGCAACAATGCAGGTACATATATCTCTTTAATATGGATTTCAGAGGAGCGAGCGTGCGCGCGCGCGCGCGTCTCTTCTTTAAACACCACACGGTAAATCAATAAATCTCACCGAGTATAACATCCGCGAAGCGTAATACAGTGCGATATGACAAAGAGTTGCGTTTGGTTTCTTTGTTTTGCCCAACATGAAGCTTTATGGTTTTTTTTTTTTTTTATTTTTTAGTTCAATTGCTCCTTTGTGGCTTTTCCGGAGAAACGTGAACCAGAACGCAATGTTGTAACATGTAAGATAAAAAAAAAACTGAACATTCGTGAAATACAAGTGTGAAAAAATATCTCTTTATGACTTTTTGTTTGAGTCCTACTTCAAAACGCTCCTTTCCGCGCGCGCGTGTGTTCGTTGACACATCAGAAATAATAAAATATTCTGACAAATAAAGAGGATAAAAAGAGAGACAATTGCGTGTTAGCATCTAATCTGAGTTAAAACGATGAAACAAACAATGATAGTTAGAAGCGTATGAATCGCACTGCAACAGGAAATTTGCTTTAACTGCTAATTATCAATTGTTATAATCTAACATTGCCACGAGTGCATTTGCTTATGTAACAGCTGAATAATCGTACCATTATAATGGCTATTATGTGTTTATGTGTAACTTGCCAGTTCGCTCTCCTCTTGTCTTTCTCTCTCTCTCCTCCATGTCAAATTATGCTGTTAGAATAACAAATCATTAAGTAAGAGGAATATCCAGAGAACATCTACATAATTCATGCTATATAATTAGGAATATATAATTCGTACGTAATTAATGTCGCGATAACCAGCTATTACGACTTGGACACTGACAAAAACGCGACGGAATAACGTGCGGAATAACATGTAAAAGAGCAATACTAATTATAGACATTGTCACGCGTATAATTTTCTCTCTCTTTCTCTCGCCTTCTCCGTGTGCGATATAAAAATGCTAAACGCATATCTCCGACGACGACGACGACGACGACAACGACGACGATACAAGAGAGCGTTTGCGCTCGCGCGCGTTTCGGCGAGACGGTTCATCCGGAACCAGTTTGACGGCTTTTTCGTTGCTTCCATTGTGACCGACCAGGCACCAGAAGTTGGTGAAAAACCGTGACGAAGGTTGATAGAGGAAAAAAAAAAAAGAAGAAGGTACTCCCGCCGTCCACCCGCCGTGTCCGGTGGATGTCTACCGGTAAATTGCGATACGAGCCTCCGACTTGGGCCACAATTGTATATCGCCGGAACTTGGTGCACGCACATGCGGGCGTTGCGTATATATATAACCACACGCGTGTGTGGCATTTATAA
This sequence comes from Pseudomyrmex cubaensis, assembly GCA_014825685.1. Taxonomy (NCBI): domain Eukaryota; kingdom Metazoa; phylum Arthropoda; class Insecta; order Hymenoptera; family Formicidae; genus Pseudomyrmex; species Pseudomyrmex cubaensis. Next base: position 1,001 of record QVOA01006444.1, on the reverse strand, counting down.
GGTAGGGAGCTACGACCGACCGGAGCTTCCGTTGCACATAAAATTAACATTACGTGCCCGCCCCCTCCCGAACCACCCACCAATCTCGCGCCCGGTTTAATTTCCTAAGAAATTTGTCTACAATTTCAGGTTATCTCTTTGCGAGAGCGCAAATGCTAGCCTGTCCGCCAACTGATGTATGTAAATACTCTCTCTCGTTCGGAAATTTTCCGTCTCTCTCTCTCTCTCTCTCTCTCGTCTTCGAGTAATGCGGGAATCGTTATTCTAATTTCGTTGTTGATTTTTCACATTTCGTCGTGAATCATCGCCGCGTGCAAAGTCGTCGAGCGAGACGACGGATGGGAAAGAGGCGACATTTAAATAACGATTATCTATTCGCGACGAAATAAATTGAATGCAATTAAGTGCCTCGAGATCGGGGCCACGAGCACTCTCCGACTACGAATCTGTAATATACCCCGGGTTGTGCTTGATTTTCTTCGGCTCGTGCTCGTCGTGGAAAAGCGCTCTCGTCCTTCTCACTGAATAATTCAGACGCGGATACATAAAACTATTTGTTAAAACATACGTTACAATGTTATATCCTTCTTCACAAGGGGATGCAAGGATTATTACAGGTTGTAGTTGGAAAAGTTGGCAGTAATTTCGAAACGCGAGCTTTAATAGCGACAGAATTATTTAACGCTAGGAGATTAAAAGGGTTTTGAAATAGTAAACGCTTTGAAAAAAGAAACGAACAGCAACACACTCTGATTGGTTCACAATGTTTTTACGCGAAATGCACATACGTATATGCGCACACGAACGTTTACATATATATACATATCGTTCAATTTAAAAACTCAAGTTTCGAAGGAATTTGATATCGAAAATATTGCCATCGAATCTAGCCGATATAAAATTGGCAATTTATTGGAATTTGCCCATTGCCGGGGAAATTTATACCCGCAACATTTCACGAGAAAAAAAAAAAAAAAAAAAAAAAAAAAAAAAAAAAAAAA
>QVOA01006443.1:0-21642 GCA_014825685.1 Pseudomyrmex cubaensis | reverse complement strand
GACTGAGTTCTTCCTATATCCATAATTTTATACACTGAAGAAGACCCAAATCGCGGGTCGAAACGTCTGTTAAAATAAAGAATTCTATTAACCCAAAGATCTGGTTTTTTACCTCACATTGGCCATTTCCCTACTACTAATATTTCAAGAGGAAGATTTCTGAAGTTATAATTTATCAGTTTCGTACGCCTCCAATTTTCACGAGAAAGATAAGATAATGAAATTTTCGTATGATAGTAAATACGACCGAAGTCTCTCTCTATCTTTATCTCGGCGACACACAAAACTGCTGTATCCGTTCAATACACATAAGATTCCGGTTAGCAACATGTGATTTGAAAATCGGTCGCCATCCGAGAAACGGACTTACGTCTTACGTACTTTTAAAAAAACGACGTTATCTTATTAGACGCAGAGAAGACGAGAGTTGCTAGTCGGGAACTGCGATGTAAAAGATTACAAAAATTTGTAATAAAACACTCACCCTGACCAGGTGCTGGCGACGTGGCGTGGCTCCAGCCTCCCTTGTAAGAGCTGCCAGCATCTGAAAAAATCAAAGAGAGAGAACGATTTTAAAAATGGTTTTTCGCGAGGTGACGTGTTCCGATTCGTCCGTAACGAGCGTTGGAAATCTACGGCCTATCGATCCGGGCGCGAAATGCACTTCGTGATCCGGCCGGACCGATTGCGATTACGTTTTTTGAGGTCACGTCAGTAACGGCGTATATATCGTCCGCAATTATCGGTTAATCGGTTCGAGGAATCGCGCGGAGAAGCCGTAAAACATATATCTGATCGAAACGTACGAAGAGGCGACCAGCTCCGTGATGTGTGCTATCGCGCAACGGAAAGGAAAAACGCGGTTCCTCTGCTTCGCGAAATCTTTGTGACACTTTTTACGACGTCGATTGTTCCCCCCCCCCCTCCCGCAAGTCCGATGTAACATACGTTTTTGAATTTCTACTTTCTGTATATTTTAACGTGCGTTACTACAGTTCCGTTTCTTTGCTCTCGCAATTGTGACATCGCTGAGCATCGCTATTGTGTGTTAAATTCACGCATGATCAAAATAAAACTGTCGCGCAAGTTGCTCGAAAATCGACCCTTGGCTAAGACAAACAGTTCGAGAACTGTTTGTCTTAGCCAAGGTTAAAAAAACAATACATAGGTGTAATATTTTACACGGAAATTTACCGTTTGCTGTTTGTATCTAACACAGACGAAACATTTTCCGCGTAGATCAGAGCATTCCAACTCGCGCACGGCGTGTGGTTTGCGCCATAAGATTTCTATACAATCACGTGATCAGTTGGAAGGCTCTGGCGTAGATCATTTCGAGAACAATTTAACGACACGTGTTTCGACAAAATTCGAATTGCTCGATCGTCAATTGATGCGGCTTGTCGAGCAATATTCGGGAGAGGGTGGGAGGGGGAGCACAGACGAACATCAACCTCCGGCAAACACAGGAATTATTTGTAACACGTGCGCGGGGACCTTCGCACAGTAGCGAAAACGACGTTATATCAGCCGCGAGGGCCACGCGCGCGAGAAGAACGCGTCCGCTCATTCTCTGTCTTTCTCTCGAGAACTCTCGGCGCCAGCCGAGCGAACGCGCGTACATACGCACCATCGCCGTACGTCGTCGTCTCGTCTCGGTGGCGTGTTTGCGAACAGATATATTTTCATTTGGCAGTTATTGGCACTAGGGTCGGCCCTTGTGTGTACATACGGTAGTAGGTACGTCACGCCGCGCGCGGCAGAAACTTCGACTTTCCGGGCAAACAGAACAGAACCTACACGCCGCGCCGCCGCCGTCGCACACGCCACCGACGGCTCGATCCTTCGTCTTTACTGCCCCCTTCATTTGATCTGGAGACCCCGGAGTCCATTAATGGAGCCTCGGATTTCACGTTTCTCAAGTGCCGAAGGGACGAACTCGCGCGGTTAATACGCCAGGACTTTTCTTAGGGATTTTCGCGAAACGAAACGTCACTTGAGTCGAATTGTACGGAAAGTCTCTCGCGGGTCGCGTTTAAGGTCGTTTTTGAGAGAAGAATTCTCTTCGTCATGGTTTTGAGAATATTCTAGAGAATATTTTAAAACGTGACTATTATTATGACAAAACTGCCAACTGTCGTTGACCAACAAAGCCATCCTCAAGTAAACATCTTCGCGATAAAATGTCAGGAATAAAAACAATTGCTCATAATATTAATTGATGCAATAATTAATAATATCATTAAGTGATAGCAATAATATAGATTAATGATTTAGTCATTTCACAATTTATTGTGTGACCTTATATCTGGATGACGGAATACAAGCAGGGACGTTTACGCCTTTACACATGAAGGTCGCACCAATGACGCTTCAATAATATCTTATAATAAAAAATACAATTTTATGTGAGTAAAGGCATTAATGCTCTTGCCTGTACATTATACTGTCGGATACACAGGTTTGCAACATCCAGATCCGTTTATTTATTCTTTTAACTATTTTTTTTCACTAATGTGAGCCACACGTGATCACTGCTAGTCACTTCTGTTATTGTAAACTTGCGAACACATCTATCGTTCACTTTTTGTCGTGTATATTCGCGCCGATTTAATATGTACATATAAATATATATATTTTTTTTTTCTTTGACAGAGTGAATTTTTTTATATTTATAATTGAATCTTCTATGTTCGTCGAAATAAATGCCCTCGCATTTACTGTATTTTCCGATCAGACAATATTTTCAATTTGTTTTGTGCTTTTCGTGAATATTGGATGTTACTTGAAATACAATTTTTTTGGAATAATAATATATTGTATACGATCATAATACGCGCGCGCGTACAAACCCTAGAAATGAAAGACGTGAGTCTAATTAATTTATTGCCGTTAAAAAAATCACGAACTCCAGCTCCAATTGAATCATTTACTGAATTTTTTTTTTTAATGACTGCATTTGTTCCGTTGACACGTATATAGGTCAGGGGCGCACTCCCTTGAATTTTAATCGCAAAGCGTAACTTGTATTGAATTCAAATTTACTGCTTTTTGCTGAAGGTGTAAAAAGTACATATTTTTACGTAACGAAGTAAAATAATAAAAAATCGTGCAAGACCCTCATCTATTTCTTCCTGAAAGCGCGAAAAAATCTTGGAAAACACACGTAACCGACACGCAGATCGAGAATTTTAAGACTCAAGTCAAGTTTCCTGCGACGCGGACACGCGTTTTGCTCACGAATTCGAGAGTTCGCAAGGTATGGTGCCAGGTGCGGGCACGTGCGCCAGCGAGCGTAACAATCGAGAGCGTGGGACCGCGATTTATCACCACACTCCCGAACATCTGGCACCGCTTATATTGAGAGACTCGCTCGCGTATACAAATATACGTGTACAAACGGGTAAAACGGGAAGAACAGACACACAATAGAACGAAACGTTCAGATGTAACAGAGGGTGAACCTTCGGACGTACCGGCGAACAGCATCGATAGATTGGTGAACGCCGTGGTGCGTGGTAGCTCGGCCGCGGTGGTCCCGCTGCTCTTGAGGTCCAGCATCGCGCGGTGCCGTCGCACCCGCGCGCCCCGATGCTCGCTTTAATCCTCTTCTCGTTGCTGCCTGCGCGATGTGTCACGCGGTCACTTGTGCACGGCAGCTTGCGCTCTTTTCTTTTTTTTTCTTTTTTTTTTGCTGTTGTTTTATCGCGGCACCGTCGTCGATTTTGGTCGAATCAGCTGCTGCGGCACAAGGCGCAACGACGACGACGACGATGACGACAACGTGTAAATCAGAAACGTGGTCATATCAAACAACAACGACGACGACGACGCGACTAACGGACGCGAGACGACGACGTCTCTCTTTAGCCCCGAACGACGGCGAGGTGGACGACGACGTGGCCGCGTGTTATTATCCTCGTATTATCCTCGATGATGATGATCGCCTGCGTCACAAGCGTACTATACGTGCTAGACTGCGCGTCAGCAGGGGCGCCGATCATTTTGCCGACCCGCTCGAAGCGACACTGCCGGCTCAACCGACGACGACGTCGCCGGGGGGCAGACGGCGGACGCGCCCGACGACGACGACGACGACGAGAAGGATCAGCGGGCGAAATTCCCGCCTCCGAAGGGCGCCGAGGTCGCGCGGGGGTTGGCTCGGCGCCGTGGCGCGAGGGCCGGGCTTGCGGGGGATGATCGACACCCCTCGAGCAAACGGGAAAGGGTGGAAAACGCGCGCCTGCGTGCCACGAGACATGGCAGGGAGGAGGCCGCGGCCGGCCGCGGCGGTGCCCCGCATCGCGGTATCCGGCGGCGGCAACGACGACGACGACGACGACGACGACGACGGGGGGGATGACCGGGAGCACGCGGGCTCGACGTGCACCGGACCTCCTGCACTTACCGACCGGCGCTTGTCGACGACGTAGTTTGCCCCGGTAACGACGTGCCACCGGTTCCCTTCCGGGACAAACCCTCTGCGGTAACGCGCGCGTCCCACGAGAGAGCGAGAATCGCGCGTATACCCTCCCGTATAGCGCCGGCGTGTCACCGGGACAAGAGAGCCGGCGTGTCCCGGTGACGACGTTACCGGGACGCTCTGGAGTGTCGGAACCCGCTCAATCTGTCGCTTTCAGCCGAACCGGCTCTTTTGCACAATAGAATAACCCGTTAAAGAACTTGAATTATCTTTTTCGCGCACACACCTTATGATGTAATTTATTATATCGCGTAAACAATTTTGACGATCGAATTTACAAGCGAAACTCTTGTTCCAGTGCAGCTTCCTCGCATAGAAAGATAAAAAGGATTTTTAAAGGATCTTTATTATTTTTTTTTTTTTTATGAATCAGAATATCATATATTTTATACGTACACTTCGAGAATTCCTTTCCGCTTCCTCCGAGTCGAAGTTCTTTGTTCTTCGTTCGAAGATAAGTTTTATCTCACCGGAAGAAGTCGCGAGCTGAAGTAAACATTTTCCTCGCGACGCTGTTTCTTTTGTAATTTTGTTTGTTTAAAAGCCCGCGCTTTTACGGATTCGAAAACTCGTTGCAGCTTTGTCGTCATGAATAAAACAGCGCGAATCGTCGAGGAAAATCTATCTTTCGCCGCTAGACACCGGCTTTACAGGTGACCGATTCGGGGAACCTATCGAATTTCTCTCGTATCTTTCCCGAGTTCGGAAACTTCGGAATATTTTTCGACATATAAAGTTTTCCGTTCGAACAATTTTTTCGACACACTGCGAATGTGTCCGCGCGGAGAGCAACAAAAAACGAAATAGAATTGCGGTGGTATTTTTTTTTTGTTTTAATCGGTGATTTTTAAATCGTCATTTTCACGTAATCCGGTGAAATTATTATTTAAATTTCGGCGCGCGTTGTTCTCTCGGAATAATCGATAAGCGGCAGCTGCTATGCTTGTCAATTGAACGGCTATTCAACGGCGCACACGATTTTCATTGCGTAATTATAATAATTATGCGAACGTACGCCACGGCTATTTCGCGTTACGGAATTGCACGACGACCTCGTTATTAACGGGGGAGAAGGGATTTGCATTTGCAAATTATAATTGTGTACCTCGGCGAGGGGGTGGCAGCATTCGGAACCGGTGTATTTGCATAAAATCTGCTCCATTCTACGAAAATATGAGGCTGTCTTAATTAATTAACTATTTATCATTGTTATTATTCTGATGGCAAAGAAACTTTACAACGCCGCGTATACACAAACGCTCGCGAGCCATTCTGTTTTCTGTTGTCCGTGTCCGGCGGTTGTGCAATTTAATTTGCTACTTCATATTTGGGGCGAGAGAGAGAGACACAGAGAGAATATTTTCAATCCAAACTTCTCCCTGTTTTAGCAAATTCGCTTTCACTCGTGGCCGATATGAACGTAACACATTTTGTGAAACAAATGCGTACGGATTATTTTGTCGAGAATAAAGTTGCATTGCGTGTGGAAATAAATCAGGACTTGTTTTGATAAATCTTTATCGTATTTTTTTTCATCAATAGCCGATGCATTTATTTCTTCAAAATTATTGCAACTTAATAATTTATTGCTATCGGAGAATCCGAGTTGTAAACTTTGACGAACTGAAATATTTACAAAACGTAAAATACACTAACGCGTGACACTAACGCGGAAATCAAAGCCGGGAAAATCAATCTTCGGGAATTTTTGTAACGCGAATTTTTGTCGCGAAAGCATCAAATATCAGATATCGTAATTGTACTAATTGCAAGTCATTTATCAATATATCCTAGCAACTGTTGTTGAACAAAAACTATCTCGACGTTCTGACGAAGTCGAAGCGTACAAACGATATCGCCGCTAGCGTACGCAAAAAAAACCCAAGTGTCGATCGAGGAGAGAGCGACGGGCAATCGTCGAAAGACTGGAAGTGGCCAGCAGCGTGTGCGGGCCAGACACACATCGACAGGAGTCATTTACTGTTTATAACCGTGATTCACGCTACGCGTTGATATTCCCGTCGAAGGAGGAGGAGGAGGAAAAGGCCGAGACCGAGACCAGAGAGGTACAACGTGTGTGACGCGCGTTCGTTCCGCAGCTCGCACGCACACACGCGTGTGGGTGGGTCGCTCCCCCGTCTCTCCTTCCGTACTAGGCTATAGGTGTCCGTACGTCATCGTTTCGAGGGAGCGGAGAGCGCCGCCCCCCTTCCTCCCCCCGATAAGAGGGCACGCGCACGACACGCGACCGCGTACGCCCGGCGGCGCATTTAACGCGCGATCACTCTCGAGTGCCCGCGAGCGCACGCGGCGTACGCCGGGGGTTAAAACGCGCGGCCGCCCCGGGGGGGTTCGTTTTTCTGCATCAGCCACTCTCTCTCTCTCCGTCTCTTTCCTCTCTGCTCACCTTGGTGTCGAGCACACTTCTCTCGCGTGCGAACGGAAGAACACATTTTTGCAACACCTTGACCCTCCGCTGAACTGTTTTATAGGGGAAGAAACGAATTCGGAATATCGCGAAGTTTTACGGTAGGTACAAAAATAATTTACCGAGAATTTTTTAGCCAAGTTATATGTATACATATTCTACCGGCTTCTGATATGTATCAGCTTTGTACGTAAGTAATTGCAGATTAAAGGCCATCGCACATGAATCTCCGTGAACCACAAGCATAAGACGTAAGCTCGAAAACCAATCAAGAAATAGCTTTAGATCTGAATAATGCAGTAAGTTTAGAAATAGCCGTAACTTAAACAAGATAAATTTCAGCCGGTTGAAATTTATCTTATGTTTAAGTTTATGGCTATTTCTTAACTTAATAATAATAATAATTTTATTGAGCCATAACAAAGCAAGAGCAAATACAGAAAAATTTTTACAGAGTATTAAAAGAGAATCAAACGATGTGGCAGCAGCAGCGTGTACTGATGCGAAGCCCTACCGATAAAGATTAACAATAAAAAAAAAGAATGAATAATAAAAAAAAGAAAAAAAAATTAAACAATAAGTAAAGAATGACAGTGTTTAAGTAAATGAGAGTATCACGAGTTATAAATGAATTAATATTTACTACATTATTCAGATCTAAAGCTATTTCTTGATTGCAGGTTTTCGAGCTTATGCTTACGGTTACGAAGATTCATGTGCGATGGCCTTTGGTACCACATGAGACGATGACAAACATTTATTGGAAAATTTTTTAAAGTCGAGAGAAAAGATCTCTCCGCCGTTGTGTCTCAGAAAGGGGTAGTGGAGATATATCCATCGAATCGTGGAGAAGAGGAACCTTAATAGACTCGTGTGCCTCGAAAACGGGCTGGAATACCCGGCACACAGCGATTAGCTCAATTAGAAGAGCCCGGCCGGGTCCGGACACGAGTGCTATCGTCGATCGGTCTTGAGGAGAGGCACTTGGACGAGCCGCGCGGAGAAAGCGCCGCGTGCCTGCCTTCAACCCCCCTCGCGCTTCGCATTATCTCGAGATATAGTACTCGGGAGGCGAAGTATTGCGGCTCGCGTGCGCTCTCGGACAAATCAGAGAGAGAAATAGAGATAGAGATAGAGATAGAGAAAGAGAGAGCGGTGTTGGTGCGCGCGGAGTATCATTGTGCGCGCCATGAAACATGACGGGCCGCCGGGCGGCTATTGTATGCGAAACGCATAGCTGCGCGGTAGGGCACGGAACGACACGAGGGAGCCAGTTATATCCTCCACCCTTCTCTCTTTTCCGTCCCTTCGTTCGTTTTTAGCGCCGCTACACTCTCGCCATTTCGCGAGAGAGAGAGAGAGAGAGAGAGAGTACGTGTGTGTGTTCCTCTCTCCGCTTCACCCTCTCTTTCTCCTTCGCCCTTTTCTCGGTCCATAACACGATAAGAAGCGTGTCACTTTGTTACGTTTGGGGGTCGCTTAAGTGCGCGATGATACATATCTTCTCTCCTCTCTCGCCGCGCGCGCACACGCCAGATAATTCCTCGCATTCAATTTGCACAATATGCTCGGAACCGCCTCGGTATGTGCTAGATAGCGGGACGGTCGTTTCTCGTCACATCAACAACGACAGATCGGTGTCGTTTCGGGTTTCGGCGTACTGACTGATAACTCACTCGGCGGTTGCGATAACTTCGCACGGATCGGGAACGAAGAATTGCGAGCGCGTGCGCGCGGGTAACGAGAAATCCGATCCTCCGATGCCGAGATTACGTAACATCGGGAGCGAGACGAAATACGAGAGCGCGAAACACACTGATGTAAATGCCCTGCACGTTTACTTGATCTTGAGATTTTCTCTCACTCAATTAAAATCTTCGAATTGGATTTTTAATTTAATTTAATTTAATTTTTTTTATTTTTTGTATTTTCTATTACTTAAAGTATTTGTAATGTGCAAAAATCCTAAAATAATCTTGCATCTGAACGCGTTAAAGCGTTCGTACGACGATAAAAAGCAGAATTGATCTGTGCGGAATATATATCGAAAAAAAAATTACACGCATTTTCCGAGGCGATAACGTAATATATTTCTCGTCGCGCGTTACAATGCGACCGCGTTCACGTAAGTTTCACAATGCCACGTACCGTAAAGGCCGTTTGTTTACAGTTCCGCGTAATTAAATTTTTCCTCCGAATGCGACGAGTGTATAATGCTATTCGTGTTTTTATCTTCTTCTTTTTTTTTCCGCTGAACATTTACACAATGTAAATACCAAATCGAATAATCGCGCGGTATAACACGCTGCCGGAGCTGCGCTCCGTCGATATGGAGTATCGACAAGTGGCCTGAGTGAGTTTTTCAAGAGGTTCTTCGCGCGGCATTTTAAAGTCCAATGCACCAGCGCGTATCTCTGTAGCGTGTTTGCTGGCCCTGCATGCGGCAGTGACATAAAGCCCCATACATCAAAAAAAAAAAAAAAAAAAAAAATTAAGAAGAATTAAATGCACAGCCTTAATTTGTTCTTCTTCTTTTTTCTCCGCCGACGTTCTTTCTTCATAAATAAATATAAATATTTAGTGCGTTTGACTTTGAAACGACCACGTCGAGCGCGCAAATTCAAGAATAAGATTCGCGCAATAATCGGCACACAAGGGTGCGTGGGACGTATATATGTAGAGGCGAAGGCCATTAATTACGTTACGCAAGAACGCGGTCGCGGACTCAAACAAAGACCCAAGTGCGCATCCATCCCCGCGGAGAGTTCGGGCGCACGCTTCATATCTTCTCGGACTAATTATTTGCGAATTTGCATATTTCTAGCCGAGCGACGACGACGCGGCGCGCCGCGAACCGACCGAATTGCCGTACTTTTTGTTCGTGCCTAACGGATGTCCGTTTCGTTCGCTCCGTTACGAGCTCCCTGCGGAAATTCGACGACTTCGGGTTTCGAGAGATCGATCATTCAAACAGATGCGTCTTCGCGATTTGATATAAAATTTTTTCTCTCTTTATTTAAGAATGGCTTTTCGCGCGATTCTATAATCTTGGTAACAAGCCATCGCATTTAATTTACGAAATATAAAAAACGCAAGTTTTTTTTCTCAGAGTGTTAATTTTTTTATAAATTTTTCTCTAAGAAGTTTCCAAATGTTATGTGAAATTATTAATTAACTTCAGTAATCCCTTAGAAATGTATTACTAGTAAAGCCAAAATATTACTTATTTTAAGTAATAAAATCACTGATAGAGCTGTTTAACAGTGATTTTATTACTTAAAATAAGTAATATTTTGGCTTTACTAGTAATACATTTCTGTAAGGGATCTTCCTCGTGAAATATTGTAATGAAAGGGAAATGGCCAATGTGAGGCGAAAAACCAGATCTTCGGGTCAATTAACTTCTTTATTTTTGTAAAATTTAACAAAACGTTTCGACCCTAAGTTTGGGTCTTCTTCTCAGTGTTCAAAATAATTATTAATTAAGTTTAACTGGAGAAAATCGTCTTTTCAATTAACGGTGCGTGTCATTCAGTTTCCGCAAGCCGCGCGCGCGTTGCTTCAGCCGTGTATATATCTTCGCGCCTTGCACAACTTGCGCTTATAAAAGCGGAAGAAAACGGAATTCGCGACAGCAACGCCGGCGGAGCGGAAGCACCGCCGGATTCGGCTTAAAAAATAATTATCGCGTTTACCGACGCATTTTGACGAGGGAGACGGAGACGAGAGAAGAAATTAGATTCTCTCCGCGCAAGTGGAGGCTGCTCCGAGAGAGATGATTTTTATATAGAGATCGCTTTCTCACTCTCGCAAAGTCGTGCAGTATCAATATATGTGTATATAACATTGCCTGCGAGTACTTCGACACTCGGAGTAACGCGCGTCTATAGACGTTAATGTAATGTGCCATATTTACGTGTAACTCCGCAGATAATGCGGAGTTTCTCAAGTTGGTTGTTGGTCGTCTGGTCGCGGCGCATCGAGACGTCGCACCGACCTCGCGAGACGTTTAATTAAACATTTCCCAAACTTCGACCTCGCGAGTATCTTTTTGTAAGTCTCGCGTTTTCCTACCGAGATCCCGAGTACGTAGGCACGTCTGACGGATAAACCGGCCCCGGGGGAATTCTCTGACGTGTTACGTCGGTGAGAATGCCAGAAGTGAACGTAGAAGCGGAAGAGACACGGAGAGGATGGAAGCTCGTAGAGGAGACAGAAGCGAGGGAACGGGATCGCGCAAGAGGACGAAGAAGAGAGAGAAAGAGGGAGAGAGAGAGAGAGAGAGAGAGAGAAGGAGAGAGAACGACATAGAGAGAACGGTAGGACGGTGAGCGAGGGAAAAGACGAGCGAAGCGGAGAACCGAGAGAGCGGAGGCATCCGCGCGCTCATTTCCGTTTTGGGGCCGCCGAGGGGGGACGAAAAGGGGGGCGCTAACTCGCGAGATATTAATTCCGTGTTAGCGCTAGGAGGGTTGCAGAGGCGAAAACTACGTGCCGAGGGGGAAATACTACCCCGCCCGTCTCCCGCCGCGACCCGCGTCTACGCTCTCATCCACCGTCGCCCACCTCTCTGCCCCGCCGTGTCCCCCCCGACGCAACCATCCCCCGCGTGAGCGACACGGTGGGGAGGGCGTTACAAATCAGAGATTAGCCATAGTTAACTCGACTTGCGCAGTCAAACAGTTAATCAATAAACGATTATTTACATCGTGCGCCCGCGGCGCGCAACCCAACGCGGAGCGGATTTTCTCACCGCGGGATGACGAATGCGACGCTGATAAAACGCCGCCGGCCTGCTGCGCGACTCTGGATGGAGGGGAATTATTTCGGGAATCAGAAATTGAAAAAAAAAAAAATGTCTATCTCTATATCTGTACGATGTCCGTTTGCCGGGCTGGTAATTAATTCGCGCTTTGACAGTGAGGGAGAGAGAGAGAGAGACAGAGCAAACTAATCAAGTACTCCAGTTCCATCAGCGCGACTGCGGTTGACACACAGTCGCAATCACAGGTGATGTCGGGTATAGCAGCCGGTGGAATTCATCAGCGACCGAATTCCGAATTTGTCTCGGATGACGATTCGCGAAGTGTTGCGCGCGTCGCGATAACGGCGGGAGTGGAAAATCTGCGCGATTCCGACTGAGGAGGAAAGAAGGGTGAGAGGGACACCAACCACAACTCTGCGCGTCTCTCGGAGAGGCGTCGATCGGGATCGACGTGAATGGGTACGTCGAGTTGTCGAGCATCGACAACTTCGTCGTCGTCGTCGTCGTCGTCGATACTCTCTCGCGGAGTCGAACCGCGTGAGGATCATGGTGGTTGACGATCAACGGTGCCGGTAACAAACGGCGCGATGAGTGGGCATCCCACCTACCCGGCCGTCCGTCCACCCATCGGCAGAGGGTGACGACGGTGCGCCGTGAGGGCGCGGAGGGGTGGAGGAGGCCCCCGAGAAAGAGGGGGTGCGCGGAGGTAGCTGGATGACTGGCGGCGGAAGCGTCGTCATGGCGACGCATCGATCAGCCGCCGCCACGCGAATCGAGTCGAGTCGAGGCCACATCGCGCCGCACCACACCACGCCACACTGGCGCGCGGTGTGTGGTTCGCGTGTGTGCGAAACGGAGAAAGAGGAGAGAGAGAGAGAGAGAGAGAGAGAAAGAGAGCAAAGGGAGGAAGAGAGAGATCGACTTTACTCACGTTGGTATTGTTGCCTCGCTTTGATCCGCGAGGAAGCGCGAAGCTCGACGAGGGAGGTTCCCTCCCCTTCGCGGGGGGTGGAGAACGCGCGAGATAAAGAATAACGAAACAGGAAGGTCGAAGAAATCGGCGAACCCGAGGTCATGGTTTTCTTTCGAAACCGCTTTGCGGCGCGCGTGCTATCCCCGAATGTTCTTTTTCTACGCGTGACATCGCGTCATCATATCGCGTAAGCAACACACACACACAGTCGCGGACAATTATCGCCTCGTTTTCGACGAGTGCACATGTGCGCGGTTAATTTTTCTCTCTCGCTCACGGCTATTACACGAAACTGCCGGTTGGACTACTTTTTTATCCGTAGCTTTAAACGCATTTAACGATGCAAAAAAAAAAGCGAATTTCCACGGGAGTATTGAAGCTTTTTAATGGTTTGCGGTTTGAAGAAACTTTCAGCGCATTGTTCGTGACGTGGAGTAGTGTTTTTGTATTATGTGTATTAGTAAAATTGTTACGTTATTACTCAAATATCGCGAATTCTATTACACGCCCCCCACTTCTTTTATTTTTTAAGAATTTTTACTTTTTAGCAGAAAATAAAATTCTAATATTTGAGATAATAACTTTTTAAATCGACAATACTCCCGAAAATCGCAAAGTTCTGAAATGTGCGGCGACGCGTCTCTTCTGTCTCGGAATTCGATCGGTCGAACCTACAGTTCGACTGCCACAGTTCGGTAGCTTCCGGAACTGGCCAGGAACGGCGGGTGTTACGTCGGACCGGGTGTCGGTGGTCGATCGATTCGCACGAGAGAAACGTGGAGAGTCGTCCTCGTCGTCATACCAATCCCGTGGTCGTCATCGTCGTCGTCTTCGTCGTCGTCGTTCTTCCAACCCGCGCGACTTCCCTGGTCTTCCAGTCCTCAGCTCGCGCTGAATACCGCTGATTGTCCTCCACTCGCTCGCTGTCTCACCCTCTCCTCTCCAACCCAATCGCCCCATCAAGAAAGAGAGAGAGAGAGAGAGAGAGAGAGACGCGGAGGGTAACTCTTCCACTCCTAACCATTCTCATCCTCCTTCCAGCTCGAACGAAACCCATCCCTCATCGTGAGGGGTTGAGGGGAGAGAGGGCTCCCTACGATGCCGTTGCTGCTGCTACTCCTACCCACTCCACGATAATGATGGCAATCAGACCCTCAGAAAGGATTTCAGGAAATTCTCTCGCCTTTTTGTCGGCGGCCGGGGTGGCAGCGGACGCCACAAACACCGGTCGCACTCCTTCGTCCTCGCACTCGCATGCGGCTGCTATAACCTCTCTCTTTCTCTTTCTCTCTCTCTCTCTTTCTTTCAATAGTAGCATCCTTTATCCGCCTCGTCACGGTTTTTTTTCTACGACGCGATCGCGACTATATCCAAATCGCTTTGCTTTCTTCAATGATTTAAGAAATAAATCCCCGAAAAAACAACACGCTACGTTTTCGTCGAAGTTCGCGTGTAATGAATTCCGCGGGGATGGGGAGAATTTACCCCTTTCGCGAATTGTCTATGTCGTAAAGTAGAAAGTTTTTCGGTATATACCACCGGTAATAAAATTTATGATAATCACTTGCACCCTCTCTCTTCCTTGCGAGAGAATTAATCATTATGCAGCTGTAATGACCGCGTAGAGAAATACGGCGGTGACGCCGCCGCCGCCGCCGACGTCGCCTCATAACTAATGCATATACGACGGAGCGTGAAGCACGCTTTATCATGTCCCAGATTTTATCAGCGTTCACGCTCCGCGATTTTCAATCAGTTTTACGTATCTGCAACTCGTATATAACAGTCGTAACTTTGGACAGTGAAAAAGTGTCGGTTGTGCAAGTGTCCTGCGCGCGCTCGGTGTGTTTACGTAAACTAAAATATTGACGGGTAAAAATATTCATCAATGGATTGATTGAATATAGAAAAGAAACATATTTATAAATATCGTCGCTTGCAACATTAATTAATCGATGCGAAAGTGTCGCTTCTTTAATACCGCGATATCGTTTTAACATTTTATCTCAGTTTTAGATTTTCTCATTGTCTTTTGATAATATTTCGAGTTTCTTTAATATTTCACACACACACACACACATGCGCTTTAAACGGAATTTGTCACAAATTATTGGTCGACCGATTGACAAAACAGCACTTGTCAATCGTTTATCTCGCGGGGCGAATAAGAGTCTACTTCGGAAGTGACGACGCCGGTGACTTCGCAGAAATCGACGAGGGTTGAACGAAAGAGGAGAATCATTAGCCAGTTAATCATGCGTTATCGTGTGTGCTTAATGTTCCGTCAACGTAGGAGTGACTGGGGAGTGAGCGTTGGAAAAAGGGAGATATATCTCTCTCTCTTTCTCTCTCTTGGCGAACGAAATCCCCCGCCTCGTATGTCCCTCTTTTTTTTGGGGAGCTTTTCTTAGCTCGCAGTCGTCAATATTGTCGGCGCGCACCGCAGCATGTGAGCAACAGATCACGCACCGCCACATTCGAGCTCGACCCCCTCCCCCCTCCCACACCTTTGTCGCGAACTAAAGAGCCTTCCGCTTCTCTTTTCTAACTAATGGAGGTGACGGGGTAACTTCGGCCGTGTCGCTTTGACGCAAAAGGGCCAATCTCGTCGCCCAGCTTTTATCGCGTTCCTAGGAAGCTTTGAGTGCTTTCCGGAAATCCGTTGCGAAAGATCGGTAACTACTGATTTCTCGCATATCATTGTGAAATTCACGGATTTTTGTAACGATTAAAAAAACAAACAAAAATATTACTACAACAAAGAGACAAGGCTCTTGAAAGTTAAGCTAAGAATCAAATTGGTCAAAAAGAGCCGACGCAGGATTTTTTTGCGGAAAGAATGAATATATATATATTTAAATTTTCAGTGTAAATTAGACCATTGAATTTGAATTGAAATTTTCAATTCGTAATTCATACAGGATGCTGGATTTGCATCACGTATATGAGAAATATACCCGTTTTACCGCCTTATCTAAATTAAAAAAAAAAAAATATTACTGCTTCGACATGTACAAAATTTAAAAATATTTTAACAGTACAGAAAACTAAAGAGTGGAGAAGAGATTGAACACTTCTACATATGTATAATCTTTTATAATCTTTTATAATAATATAATACATTATTTGATTAAAAATATTCATCGATAATTAAAAAAAAAAAAAAAAAAAATTTGTGCCGTGCGTTACACGCTTATAAGATTTTTATAAGCGTGTAATTACAATTTAAAATTACATCACAACGGAATGTGAAAAAACACAACGTTGCTTATCAGGGGAGTAATTTATGTACGATTTGATAATTAATTTAACTTGTTAATGACTCGAAGGCTCTAACAAATCCGTTTAAAAATGCCAATTTTACATTGTCCAAGCATAGGTTTCAATTTCGGTTGCAGTTTTTTAAGTGGGATCCGAAACCACCGTCGATTCATATACAAAGAGATGCGCATTCTCAACCGTGTGTAAATAAAAACAAAATAACATCTTACGTACCGTGGATGTGTAGGCAGCACGAGAGACATCTGCCACGATTTCGACAAACTAAAATAAGGGATGATTTTGTACCATAGTGCCATCTATTTAGGGGTTCAAGAAACTTGGGAATGTTCTACGCGCACTCTTGGTAGAGACCACGTTTTCCATTATTGATCTGAACCATTTTGCTCGAGACACCGTCACGCCGTGAGATGCTCTCGTATCTCACGTGCTTTCATCATCTTCTTCTTAACCGATTATCGTTAATATGCGCTGGCCACTTATCAATGTAATCTTGTCACGATAAAATCTTTGACAGCAAAAACAATTATAATAACAAATATCCGTACCGATATCCACACCGATCTTTATATATTCTCAAGTTTTGAATTTTTATAATTATTCAACAAAGAGGAGGAAATTTATGAGAAAAATGTGGGCCACGTACTAACAAAACAGAAAACAGGACACTTAACTCTCTGGATATTAAAAGTTGAGTGTGAAAATAAAACTTTATATTTTCGTCAAAATTTAATGCAAATTTTGGCCACAAATATTTAATTTTTATAATTTGAGATATTCAAAGTGAAACAATTTTTGTAATTGACCCGTCGTTTCGTTTTCAATAAGAGAAACAATGCCACCTTGGTGTTGTTACAAGAGGCGTCCTTCAAGACACTTGGTATTTATCGCGCGATCAATTAAGTCCGGCCGGTGCTGGGGCGCGAGAAAACGCACGGCAATCACGGGCGGGAATTAAAATTTATCGCGTAATACGATCTATCGAGGGATTTACGAAATCGCGTTCGTTGTTACTTGCGTATATACACGCACCCTTCGCACGATCGTATAATAAACCGCGTCGTAAGGGCGGGCCTCTTTCGTTCGAGTTTCCGTCGAGTCACGCGGGAGGGTGAAACTTTCCCTCGGCCTTTTTTTCTTCTCTCTTTCTCTCTCTCTCTTCGCTTTCTTTCATCGCGCTGTTAATATTCGCACTTACGTACTACCGGCTGTCTTTCTCGTTTCTTTACCCCATCATTCTCTTCCTCTCGCGAGGAGGGCACCCTCTTTACCATTCCTTCCCTGCTCGCCGGCTACGTTTCTGCCAAGCACGCTCTCTCGGCCAGACCAGTCGCGGCAGTTAGTGGCTTAACGAGGTTATTTCACGACGTCGGGGTGGGTGGGCCGCAGGTCGCGCGAGAATGAATAATGATTCTTTCGTGGGGGCTGGCGAGCGCGACCTCGCGCTCTTGCTCCTTGACGTGTGCTGGATAATATACGCCTCCGAGAAGTACGCGAGGATCGGAGGAGGAGGAGGAAGAAGAACGAGGATATATGTTGTAACAACCGGTGTAAAGCCGTGGCGGAGCCCCGCAGCGGAAATCCGAGAATTCCCACGAGATTCCGGAAGAAATCCGCCGAACCACCACTCCCCTTTCTCCTCCTCACATTCACCCCACGGTAAATGCAACGTTAGCGTGGATTACAACGTCGCGGTCGAGGAACGACGGTGCGGCCGGTTTTAAAACCGGATAATTTAATCCGACATTTAATGACTCGAACCGTCAAGTACGTGGAAGGATCCGCACGACCGGTAGAAGCGGAAGACGTCTTTAAATGCGTCGACACTGATTTAGACGGCAATATCGTGGGCCGCAATTGAACGTGTTCGAATCCTCTTCTAAAAAACTAAAGACAAAAAATATTCTGCTTCATATAGTCAGAATCTATAACACAGATAATATAGATTCTGGCTATGTGACGCAAACTACTTTAATTAATTTAATTATTCTGATATTTGATGCCTTCGCGGTGTGTTGTATTAACATTCAAAGATGTTCTTCGGGTTTTCGAACCGCGTTAGTGGCTTTTTTTTAGGTATAAAAATTTTTTAGGTTTAACAATGACACTAACGCGGTTCAAAAACCCGAAAAACATCTTTGAATGTTAATTTAATTATTGTTTTACATCGCAGCGCTGTTACATTAATGCTGCCAACGCATGACATCTGATTGGGAGTTTTTAGTACATTCTCGGATAGAATGTGATGGATCTACAAATTTTAGGTAAATTCCACCGAAAGTGCTTATAAGCTCCGAGGAGGTCCGATTCATAGTTCGCTGCTTTCCAATCGATAAACTCGACTGAAAGAGACCGGTCCGGAAAAATCCGAAGGTGTAGATTTGAACTTGGGACCTCCAACTCGCAGTCCTCGCACTCTGGGCCGCTCATCAAGAATGACGTTTCCGCGCACTTACGAACGCGAAGGATTTTGATAATTTTCTACTATCTAACAACGCTATCAAATAGTTCAGATGATATCCTTTCGGCAGGATAATTCGTTTGTGAACGAGTATTGGGTTAATGATAAATAGACGAAATGCATGTATGTGTGTGTGTGCTTTCTCAATTATCGAACGCGTTTCGACAGCGTTGAAAGAAACGGACGGAAGAAAGAAAAAGCGGGAGGACGAAACGCGCGAAGGGTCGCGAGGATAATACACGAGGAGCGGCATCTGATCCTTGGAAGCGCTTCGCGACGCTCTTTGTTGCAAAGCGTAATAATTGCGCGGGAGGGCGGCGAGCGCTCAGGGGGGTGAGTGGCAGTCGGGCAACTCGAACGGAGGAGGGGCCTCACGAAGGGGGTGACAGCACGCGCCGGAACCGGAACCGAGAGTCGTGTGTCCCCGCCGTTCCCGGGCGGAACTATCATGATTAGTCACGGGGCCTGCAACGAGCCGTAGGAGAGAGAATCGCGCGAGCAGAAAGACGGAACCCCGCGGGGAACACCAGAATCGGTCGTGCGCGATCGACCTGAACGCGAAAGCGGGAGGAAGGGAAGAATCGGAAAAGACGGGATAGTCAAGATGGAAAGAGTGACGGAGAGTAAAACTTATGCGAGTACACACGTTATGATTTATTGTGTCAAACGATATTGACGTGTATTTAAAAATGGAGATGAAAAAAAAACGAAAACTCGAAGTATAAATTACATTGAAGATTAAATTTACTGTTCACATATCAAGGCCAGTGGAACAATTGTTTGATTGTTTTATTTCATTATCTTCGCTTCTAGTATTTGTTTTTAGTCACAAATGGTAATGACTAATATTTAAAAAAAAAGAAAAAGAATAAAAAAAAATAACAAATTGTAAAAGAATAAAAAAATTGTTCACGTATTTTACGAATACGATTAGACTTCTATTTGATTCACAGGAATCCACATTTACCGCTAAAGCATGTCCAATTATCTCGCGAGCAATTTTCGCTCGATCCAAACAGAAGTCACGGAGTCAGAACTCCACGTCGTTTCGCGCGTCTGAGGGTTCCTTAATGTATTCCTTCCATTTTTTAGACGCGAGACAGTTACGATTCTCTGACCCTTAGTCACCCCCGAAACGCCTGGGAAACGAGGGTGGACTGGTCGCAGTTACCGGTGCCGCTGGTGTGGCGGAAGCGAAGGGGCTCGCGGAGGTTCACGGATAAAGGGCAAAAGGGATCACGGAGAGGGCGCCCGGTTTGTAACGCCGGCATTGGGGTGTTCGAGATCCATAACCACCCCCTGGGTTAACCGATACCGGCAATTATCAACGCGTCTCGGTCACCGTTGATCATCTCCTTCCCCTCCCCTCCCTTGTTCTCCCAATACTATATATGTAACTCGCAACTGTACACAGAGAGAGTGTTTCTAAATCGGCGTTACGAAATTTAATGGGCAGATGGAAGTGGAGAACGAGGTTTCTTTCAAATACACCACCCGTTTCCTCCCTCGCCGTGTATTCCGTGCAATTAGCTTGACGAGAGGTAACATTACGCGCGTTCGACACGAATTCGCAGCTCGGAGCTCGGTTAAAGGGTGCCAAACTGCTGTCGGGGTCGCTTTGATTTTTAATAGTCTCTCGAGGTAATGGTCGCACGAAATATAATGACGATAATTAAAGCAAATTAACTTTTCACGTTGGTTTCTTAGGATATTGTCGAAAAACAATTTTATTTTATTTTGATTTCAAGTGAAACAAAACCGGAGGACTTAATCGATCATTGAAATACGCGCGAGATCAAAAAGGCGTAAATTAAGCTTGTTACTTGCGCAATTTAATAAAATAGATGCGCACCCAAGTATATGTAGTTTCTCATGTTAAAAAGGTTGACGCGTGTGCACCGACAAACACACGACGTCGTCGGCACGCGTGTCGCCTCGTCTTGTCAAACATCAATTACGTGCGCAAACAAGTTACCGGAGGGATGGTGCTCGACCGGCAAACATTAAATACATGCATTACCCTGAGACACGCTGACACAATGACCGACACTTCCGCCGCCCCCTCAACTCGGCCGGTGTCAGTGCAGATTATTTGGCGACAGAAGAAGTCGAAAGAAAGTCGAACGCGGAAAACAATACGCGCGTATTTAATCTCTTAATTGTCCGCAATGGTGGTATAATCGACCATATGTGTGTTCTTGAAAAACATCAACACGCGTTCTTCAATTAATTTTAATCTAATGAGGGAACCTCGCGAAAATTCTGATTTTAACGATGAAACTTTGCGCACACGTGTAAAGGGTGTAAATAGACGAATGTAGAAATTTTCAGTTGCTGCCAGAAAACGATTCTAAAGGGTGAAACCATCCCTCATATGTAAACCTCATATATGAAAAAACAATGTTTTTGATATATGCGATCTGAAGACGGTACTTAGCAGAATAAAGTGTTAGAATTGCGAAAAAAATCACGTTTGTGGCGGTACGTACGATCTGAAGACGGTACTTAATATTTTAAACTATAAAAAGCGACAAAAAACAATATTTCAAACACTTTTTTCTGATAAGAACCGCACTCAGATCGTACATACCGACGAAAACAATATTTTTTCATATGACAGGTTCACATATGAGGGATGGTTTTATCCCTTGGAATCGCTTTTGGGCAGCGATTTATCTCCTCGGGTTTATTTATCTTCTCCACATGTGTGCGAAGTTTCAAAATTAGAATTTTCGAATTAATAATTTTGAAGACTCGTGCAGTTTGAAACTAATAATGAAATTATAACGGTGATACGAGCCGAATAGGGGAAGGCGTTTGGCACGGAAAGCCAAAGATTCCAGGCTTGACTTTTGGCCGAAGCTGTTTTTTTTTTCGCAATATAATTTCTCGATTAATTGGGAAGGGAAAATGGGTATCTCGTATACGTGATGCGAATCTAGCATCCTATATGGATTTAAATAATTGAAAATTTCAACTCGAAAAATAATGTGCAAGAATTTACACTCTTTAATATAAGTATGTTTAGAATTTTCTCGAGTTCGCGTGAATTTTCTTGTGAGTTTTTGAAACAATGACTAAGAACGCGCGACGAAGTTGGAGATTCACGACCAACAATTGAAACTCACATCAACACTTTTAATTAAACCCATTCGTTTCTTCTAACTCTCTAAATTTTTTGGAGTGAGATCTCACTCTTTTGGAGTGAAATGTCATTCTAAGCAATCATGAAAATACTGCCAGTCGAAAAGAG
>QVOA01006442.1:0-12263 GCA_014825685.1 Pseudomyrmex cubaensis | reverse complement strand
TTCACATATAAATTTATATGTGAGTTTTTAGACATGAATTGTCAATTCTAAAAATCCTACAGGATGCTAGATTTGCATCTCGTGTAAGATGATGCATTTACACACGCGAATAACAGATTGCTTCGGCTTTTCAACAGATAATCACAAAATGATAAAAAACGCGCGCGCGCGCAAAAAAAAAGACAAACGATTTTGCGTGGAAATTTATGCGATTATATTACGTGAATGGCAATCGGTGTAATGCGATCATCGATTCGCTGTTCTAGTAGCGCGAATAATCAATGTAGAGAAGGGTTGACAACTTGTTACATAAGGTGTGTTATATACCACGCGAGATTGTATATCTAAATAAACTTCAACAAACGACGCGCGTGTGCTTGTTCTCTCGCTCGAGGCATATCTATTGAATACGGATCAGCTCGTAAAATACCACGTGCGGATCCCGTCGAGTAACTGCAATAAATCCAAGTGTACTTAAATTATATCGGAAGCGCATAAAAAAAAACTTTGCGCACACAACAGCAAGCTTATTATGTTGATCAAAAGACATACATGTTATATTTATGTAAATAGTAAAATGTGACGTTTCAAGAGAATACATTAGGTGAATAAAAAAAAAAAAAAGTCACACAACGCAGGTGTTTCCGCGCAGAATAATTTTTTCTAAGCGATCTTCAAACAAACAAAAACTGGAACTATCTTGCAGAGATCTAATCTATAAAGCCGCTTTATAATTTTCCGTTATCAGAACGTTTAAAAAAAATTCTCGTAATAATAAGCACTTCCGCATCTGTAGCCGCTTAGCGATTGTAAGAGAAAAGAGTGTTAAAAATAGACCGGGGTTGTAAAATGTCGACTGAGACGGTAATTACCAATTAGAGGCGTTAGGTTCTGCTTACCTCACTAAAGAATTAACGTATTTATATTACACTTGGGAACTGTCGTTCCTTGTTCATTTCAGAAAGAATGTCAAAGTCAGGGAGTATCAAAGATGGCGAGAAGGGACCTTACGATCCAGTCCCTACAACCGAAAAAGATGGCAACGACGAGATCAAACTGGAGGCGAAAATGTCGCTTGTCAACGGCATCACCGTCATCGTCGGTTCGATTATCGGTTCCGGAATTTTTGTTAGCCCGACCGGTGTTCTTAAGTATACCGGAAGCGTGAACGCGAGTCTTCTCGTATGGACAGCGTCTGGAATTTATTCTATGGTGTGTGCATATAGCTTTCTCCTTGTTTCCTCAAAATACTTTTACTTTTCGATAAACATATTTGCTTCTTAATTTCGAATTTGACTTCTCTGTTCGTTTCTTTACTATTTAGCTGATACAAAGAATCTTGTAGATTCGAAACGTACATTTTTGGTCATTTGGTCATGGAGTTTTTAATTCTTTCTCTGTCTTTTTTTTAACTCAGATCGGAGCTTATTGCTACGCCGAGCTCGGCTGCATGATCAGAAAGTCGGGCGCGGATTACGCGTATATAATGGAAACTTTTGGACCCTTCTTGGCGTTCATCAGACTGTGGGTTGAATGTATGATAGTGCGACCCTGCAGTCAGGCGATCGTAGCCTTGACTTTCAGCGTTTATGTCCTCAAACCGCTCTTCCCGGACTGCACACCGCCCGACGAGTCCGTAAAACTGCTCGCCGCCTGTTGCATATGTAAGTAGTTGACAAAAATAACGGTATATATGTCGGCATTCCTCAATTTCGAAACGATAGATAATATTTTGCAGAAATTCCTCGACTTTTTCTAGCATCAAACTGTCTAAAAACTTTTTTAAAAAATTTTGCAAGTAAATCGTTCGCGATTTTGTCGTCAGTAACTGACTCAACGTAATGCTCCACATCGAAGACGCACGTTTCGAGATCCGCGAGTAAAGAAACGCAGTGTAAAAGCAATTAAAGTTTATTTGAGATGCTTATTGTACGTAATTGCAATCAAAGCAATGGGGGCAATGCCGATCCTCTGTGATGACTAATCGCGACACAATACCCGCTGAACCTTATTGGTCCGCACGTTTCATATGCACTAACCGTTTCAAACGAGCCGACTAATATAGCTATATAGACATAGAAAATTCGTCTTTCCCACAGCAGTCGTGCCCTTGACTGCACAGAATGTCATCTCTCCACTTTGGTTCCCTTCTTTGATTCTTCCCTCTCTTTATCTCGACTATTTTGTTGCTTGGTTTTCGTTTTGTCCACACAACTTTCTTTTTATTCAGATCCTCCGTCTCGACTAGTTGTGATATAAATCGCATGTCGCAAACTAGTTGATGAAATTTGTTTATTTCTTTTTTTACTTTTTCTTTATTTATTAACACACTTAATTTTCTGTTTTGCAAAACTTTATTAGATCTTTTCCTTGGTATCTAATCTATTTTCTTTCTTTTTGAACTAGGACTGATTATAAAATGTAATCGCGAGATATTGCATCTTCAGCAAATCGCTTTTTGCTCAGAACTCGCGTACAAATTTCAGTCTCTCTCGCCTCTTTTCTCTCATTTTCCTTATAATTCTCGCTCGATTTTCAACAAAATTGTCTGCGGAGAATAAGATCGAGATTAAAAAAAACTCTGTTCTAACAACCATAAGCTTCTTTGTGCCATATTCCGTTCTTGGCGTTTTGTTCCTTCTATTTATTTTCTAGAGAAAAGACTCAGACCATTCTTTTTTTCGTAGCAAACAAAGTGTAGAATAATACGCTTCAATCAGTACGTACAGCAAGTTACTAATGAGACAAGTTATTAATGAGACTTAAGAAAAATAACATTCTAAATGATCGTTGTTCACAACTTTTTATTTAATTTTTTAACATAATAAACAGCGATAGGAAAAAAATTGTACAAACGAAGCTTCGCGCTTTATGCACGTAAGATTGCAATCTCTAAGAAACGGAATGAAAACTGACCTTCGCATCCATGTTTTTCCTTTTTTCCTCTGCACTTTAAGTGGTATTGCTACGTTAAAGTAGAAACTGCAACGTGCACGCAATTCCCGACTTCTGTGAATTTCACTGATACTTTTTGTCGCGACGATAAATAACGCCCACGTCGTTCCGTTTTTCCCTTCTTCTGCGCACGTTTCACGTCAGGAAAATTGCGAGTAATTATGCACATCGCGATTCTTGTTCCCTTTCTCAATTCCGACGTGAAACAGATGGCATAAATAACAAGAAATGCAAATCACAAGACGCGGCTGTGCAACAATGTTATTAAACGCGCTGAAAAATAAAGTTACGATCGTTTTGAGATAAGAAACAACGTATGACGGACGCTCTTTATTGAAGATCGATGATAAAATTGCCGGTTGGTGTTAAAAACCCTGTTTTTCATTCGAACGCACATTCACGCAACAGCTCGCTTTCGAAAGGCAAAATAATCACTCGGCAGTAAAGCTAAGCGTAACAACGTGTGATTGAGTAACATTTAATAACAAAAAGTTCGTTCACGGCCGTAGACAGAAATAAATAACTAATGGTTCGCGTCACGGGATGGGGCGTATTCCCGCAAAGATTTGAGAACGCACGCGATTTTGCTTCTCGCGATGTAACAATTTGGAAAAAACCGATCATACGAAATGCGGCAAACAATCAGCTCGCAGGGAATATGTCAAGCTTGTCCACACGTGTGTGGAATGTAAGTAAACATCTACTTTTAGATGTGTTTTGTGGACACGCATGTAACCGCAAGCGGAAGTGTCGTATTTCTCGCGGCCTTGCGTTTCTTCTCTTTCGATATCAGTTTTGCGTGCAGAGGAGATCGTTTTACAGATACTACGTCGACCATATTTCGATCATTCTTTTCTATTGATGAAACCGCATGGTTTCCGCTCTCGTGGTAATAACAAATATTGCACCTACTCGCCATATAGTTATATACTCGCCACACATGACTCCGCGAATGCCTCGACGTTCGTGGAGTCCCGCGTGAGTCAAAAGCCTGACGGCAATCACGCCTCATTGTGAACAAATGTAATTTAATAAAGTGACAACTAACCACAACAGCATAATTCGCCGGTAGGGGGGAATATATACGACGGCGCGACAAGGAATGAGAGAAAATGAAGAATGTGGCGGGCGAACGAAGGGTGGAAGTAGAGGAAGAAGCTCTTGGAGGAAAGGCGCGAACGTGGCAAAGAAAGAGATGAACGGGAGTCTCACGATATTTCTGCGAGATGTTGCATCATTCCCTCCCGACATTTCTTCTTCTTTTTCTTCCATACGCGAATTCTTCGAAGACCAAATCGTTTCGATGGAATTTTCTGCACAATTTCGACGAACGATTGAAATGACTTGTTTGTTATCTCAAAATGACACAATTAATATAATTAATATTTTTTTTTTTTTTAACAAATAATCAACATAATGATGGGCTCTGAATCAAGGGGAATTAATAAAGTCTTTAAAAACCGTACGCTAGGCTACATGCAAATATTTTAAAAGTGTAAATTAATGCACATTAAATGAAATAAATTTTAGTTCCATTATTATGTTTCGAATATAAATTAAAGCAATGTTCTTTGTTCCGAGAAAAAATCATGCTTTTTCAACCCCCTTCGTTCTGTTATCTGCATATATTATTGTTGTTGGTGCCAGTTAGTCTAGACGCAAAGAAGTTACGCGTGCAACCGGTTTGATTGAAGCCGGCGCGTTAGCCGACTATAACGGATCTCTTTATCATAAAGTTATGGCGGGAACTGCATCGAGACTGCACAAGTACTTCAAAGTGAATGACACACCAGGTGGCACGTGCGACCACACATGATTCTTAATTAAATTAGCTCCGATGTTGTTCATGTGCGAGTTAGTAACGGATTGACGTATCACAATTGTGATGATGACAGTTGATATATTAAACAAGTATATTTGCTTACTTGTATGCTTATCATAATCTTTCCAAGTGTAAATAATATACTTCACGATATTATCACTCTTTCAGGTGTTCTCGCTTTCATAAATTGCTGGGACGTGAAATGGGCGACGAGAGTGCAGGACATCTTCACGTACGCGAAACTCGTCGCACTCTTCATCATAATCACCACCGGGGCGTATCAGCTCTTCATCGGTAGGTTCGACCCGAGTTACACAACAATTAAACGCCTGAATTAACATAGACAAGCAAAACAAAATTTTACACAACCAACACACTTTCACAACTAAATACATAAAATAAAAAGGATGTAAAAAAATTGCATATAAAAATAGAAAACAAGTATTCTAGAGTTTATAAAGCACTTTTACACAGCAAGTGTAAGTTAATTATACAGAGCTCACTAGACTGTAGTAGATTAAAGGTTACTGACATTGACGTTTAAAGCACGATCGCGTGCAAGTCGCAGCGATTTACGAACGTTAATCGAAAATGCGTGATAGTGCTTTCTCCATTTCTTGCGTATCAAAAATCTTTTTCATTGTAACATGAGCGATTTCACAGATTGTCGAAAGTACCAAAGTTCCTTGCTTTCGACCGAGATAAAAATCGATTACTTACGTCAGACAGACTTTCTCTTCGTGGATGAACTGTTTATTCTGTCGATCGTTCGAACTTCTTTTTAACATGCCGAGAATATAGATTTTGTCGTTCCCTTTATGCTTGTCATGTCACGCCATGTTTTGAGTTGAGAGATAAAATTGCGAGACTTCTATATGTAAAAACATAATAAGAACTAACTGTTTTGTTGTAGCAAGAATCAAGTTTTACATTGAGATCTTATCTTTGAAAGAAAATATATTCCGAGAATTGTTGTGATATTTAATCTTAAATTTCTGACAAGTAAACATGTAAACTTTTCTATTGAACAACAGTTTAGTAATTTTTAAATGAAATTTTATTTATATAAATAGAGAATTTTTTGGAAGAAAAAATTCAAGACTGACACATATATACTCTTCCTCTCTCTCTCTCTTTCTTTGTGACTTCCCTTGAATGTCTTTTCAACATTATATACTTGCCGGACGAGACAATTTACCCAATCAAAAAGGTGGGTTAAATACGCAAGCGATGTGACATGGACAGTATGCGTGCAAGGATTACTTAAGGAGTTTATTCACTGAGCTCAATATGCTACAAATTGTATCAGATTTGGTAATTATGCTTCTTGGAATGGTATACATTTGCAATTAAAATTTTGAATGATCCAAATGCTTCTGCACGATTCTGTTTGCACATTCAGTGAATAGACTTCTTATAATGTTTTCGACCGGTACAGGTTAAATCGCTTCTGGAACGATTAATGACGTCAATTTGATAAATCAAGCAATATGATTGGTCGATTTACCAAATTGACGTCATTAATTGCTACCGGTTGAAAACGGTGGTAAATTGGACTATTCAGCGAACCAAATAGTTTCTTGATATGCGACCATGATGCGCAATATCTGATTTTCTGACAAAACTTCTCTCCGACCTTGCGCGCTACTCAATTACACTCTGTCCTCTTTCTTGCGACAATATTGTCCGAAAAGTTCACTTCAAATTAATGAAAAATAAGTAAAACATAACAAAATCTCAAAGTTAATAAACTTGTTAATAAAAGTGTGTTTTATTGTCTTTTTTTGCAGGACACACGCAATATTTCACGTTTGACAATACCAATACAGAAGTCACGTCTATAGCTCTTAGCTTTTATTCAGGCCTATTCGCGTACAATGGCTGGAATTACTTGAATTTCATAATTGAAGAATTGAAGGATCCTGTTAGGTGAGAATCAGAAGGACGTCGTGTAATTAATAATTGAATAATTTACTTTATAACCGTAATAATTTTTTTAACAATTGAAACTTTTTAAAAATCGTCTCGCTTCTTATTGCCCGGTTATTTATTTAGAAATCTGCCAAGAGCCATTGCCATTTCTTGTGTTCTCGTTACTGTTGTCTACGTCTTCACGAACATGGCTTTTTACACGACGCTAAGTCCCGTTGAGGTGCTCGGTAGCGAAGCTGTGGCAGTAGTAAGTAACAAGTAATAACTAACGTCTTTCCATTGTATTTCTAAGTTTTTTTAAAGAAGTTTATTCACTAGGTTAGAAATTTAAAATAAGTTTCTTAATATAAAAGACTATCATTATTCTATTTTTTTCCAGACATTCGCAAATAGACTGTTTGGTGTAATGGCCTGGATAATACCAGTGTTCGTGGCTCTATCAACGTTTGGCGCGGTCAATGGCATTTTATTGACATCTTCACGGCTTTTTTATGCGGGTGCCTGTGAAGGCCAGATGCCCGAAATATTGACAATGATTCAAATTTCCAGACTAACACCCACACCTGCCGTTCTATGCATGGTAAATGTTTTTTTTTTTTTTTAATTCACTTTATCACTAGAACGTGACAAAGCCTAATAAGATGCAATTTTTTTTTCAATATTTTATTCTTCTATTTTTTTTATTTTTCTTTATATTTTCACATCACGAAAAAACTGATTAAACTAAAGTTTTGTGCTGAGTAAACTTTTATATGTACACAAGCTTAATCTTGTCTGTTGACTAACGTGATTGCTGGCAGAGTTGGCAAACAAAAATGCAATATAGCGTTTCACTCTGATAATTACTTCGATTATCGAATAGATTGAACTCGTCACAGTGGTGGTTTGTTGATTTACAATTGAATATTGATTACAGTTGACTACTTTTTTTCGACTTAAGTGCAAACTGTTTACAATTTCGTTTTCAGGCTCTACTGTCAATGTTGTATCTGTGTTCTTCCGATATTTTCGCTCTCATCAACTATGTTGGCTTCGCTACTTGGGTGTGTACAATTTTCTCTTTTAGTTAATGAAATAAACGCAAAAAAGTTGCTCAATTCTGCAGAAATATAATTCTTTTTGATCCCCAAATAGCTAAGCATAGGTGTTTCCGTTCTCTGCCTTCCGTGGCTCAGATGGACCCAGCCGAATATAACAAGGCCAATAAAAGTAAATCTAATATTTCCCATTTTCTACATTCTGGCTACTCTCTTCGTTACCATAGTTCCCATGTATGCTAGTCCCATTGAAACAGGTGAGAAAAGTTTTTAAACATTTTTGTTTTCGCGCTAACTGCTCGAGAAACGATTTAAGAAGATTAATCTTGTCTATAGGATATGGTTGCCTAATGATACTCTCTTCTGTACCGGTTTATCTTGCGTTCATCGCGTGGAAGAACAAACCTAAGTTCTTCCAGCAAGGAGTGGGTAAGTTATTAAACGTATTTATATAAACATATATTTTAGTTAAAGTAAAACTTTTAAAACTAATCGTTTTTGTGCCGTTATTGTGTCACGACTAAGATGTTTTTCATTATTATATATAAAAAGGATGGGGCGGGAGACGATATTCTTTTCTTTTTTATTTCCTGTGTTTAACCGATTTATTCTCACAGGCGCCGTTACGAAAACTTTGCAGAAGCTGATGGTAGTCGTGGGACCACAAAAAGCAAAGGTTTAGAAAACACTATAACATAAATTTACTCTTGTCATGTCACGCATGATTTTAGCATTTATTTTTTTAGCTTTATGTTCATATCGTATCTTCACCGTGCATGCCTCTATTGCTTGATATTTTTCTTGTAACATTCCAAATCTATAATTCGTAGTACCTATTTTGATTAATTATTATATTTTATTCATCTTTTTTTTATATCGTTTAAAGCTGTTAAAAATAATACATCAACTGTTGCTTAACGCCTATTCATCTCGCTTATTATTTCTTCAATTTGGAGAAAACATCACTCTTCTTTTAAGATTAAGATATTATCATTACCAAAAACTCTTTGTTTATATTAAATTCTCGCATAAACACCATTATTTAATGTAATATCAATTTTAATCTTGCAATCTCTTTCTCAAATTTGAAGGATAAGATTCAAATACGTTTCAATCTTTTTGTACATATCATGAAAACGATTTTTATCATCTTACGGAAGAAATATTGTTTTATCATGTTCAATCAATTAGTCATCGTAATTTTTGTCTTAATTTGGCCAAGACATTGTTGAAATTTGATTTTGTCACGCACCAGTATCCACAAGACACTGACACAAACGCACTAAAAATTGATCTTTTCTCAGAGGTCTAACAACTTGAATATAAGCAACTAACACAGACGCAACTGCTGACTATATACTTACTACTATTCTTATAGCTAGAATGGCACTTGCACCCGATAACTTCTGTTTGTTATCATTACGGTCGTAACACATCGCTTTTGTTACAGTAAGCACCACAAGACTGCTGCAGAAAATAATGCTGGTAGTCGGAAAGTCTAAACCCGCTCAGGTGTAATCAGTCAAGACGGACCGGATCGAGATCAGGAAGGCAAAATAAGGAAGAATCTTCGAGCTATGTTCAGTGTTGGTCTTCTTTTTTTATCATCCAAAAAAACATATATTGATGGTGAAACCTACGTTTAATATTACTTCAACGACAGTTAAAAGTAAAAGCAAAAATTAAATTAATTATTATTAAGAAGAAACTAAGAGAAAAAAGCGTCCTACGACAAAAGACAGCCATATTGTGTCAGGGCGCAATAGAATGAAAAAACCCGCCTTCCAGATCTAAATGTCATCTTTAGCGGATTCGCCTGTCTGATTAAGTCTCGAAATAAGGCTGTTGTCTCTCGTTCAATCCATGGCGGTGAGATATGCGCGATGATACAACTGCACACCTTTAAATTGATTAATAATGTACTCTTATTGACAAAGAAGAGATTGATTATCAAAACAGAATTATAAGTGCGGTTTCATAAAGTATAATGTCAATGTACTTTTTACGTAAAGGTCGCGTTAAAAATGTGCGTACAGAGTAAACTTCTAACAGTTTACGTGCGATATACATATCGTTTGGAAAAATGAAAGAAAACGGATAACTGCGATCGCAGGTTTCATCGCGATTATATCTATCTCCGTGCGATATAAACTGTGTTATAGAACTAGCAAAAGAGTTGAACTAAAACCGTCCGCTCGGTGTGTGTGCCAGAAAGTTGAGATAACGTCCGAAATATTGCCATATTAATTAAGAACCGTTAGAGTTTTAGTCGTAGCATTCCTCTCCAATTACTACCGTTTGCCGTATGTACGTTCCTCGTTGCCTGTTCCTCGTTATCTCAACTTTGGAGGTTTCGCACTCGGACGCGCACTCACAATTCGATAAAAAAATCATATACTGATGAATACATTCCATATTTACAGTACTGCTTGTTTTAGTTCCACACATCGATCTATTTCAGTGAGATTCACGTTAGGGATGCAAATTTCTGATAACTATATATTTCATATATTCGTCATATTTATTGTAAGATCGAATTTATTGCTGTAAATAATGTCATAAATTAATTTTTTAACTTTACAAAAATTTAAAAACTTAAAAGACTTAAAAAATAATAATATATACACACAGATACTGTATACATATTTATTTGTTTTTTCCTTATATTTTATTTTTTTATTGCAAATACTTTAAGAATTTAAGAAGAAACAATAATTTAATGTGACACACATTTGTTGCAAAATTATCTTACTATAAAACAATATACAACAGTATTTGACCAATTCGATCGTCGATGTATTTTGCATCCTTAATAGAAATCACGTGCGTGCGAAGGTTTTAGCCCTTTGTTTCGAAGGAATATTTTGTGTGCATATAATTAAATTGATTATTTCTAATTTCAATTTCCACAATAGTTTGTTGCATTTTCACTGAACAAAGAAACAAAGGGTTCAAACTGCATTTGTTACGCGCTGGCATTCAGTTGTCAACGTTGCATAATATTACAGTTTTACATTTTACTGCCACTGTGGTGATAAAATGCGCGTGCATGTTTGGTTGTTTATGTGTGTGTGTGTGTGTGCATGTAAGTGTGTATCATGTGCCCTATATATGCACATCAATCGAGTACAAGTCGAACAGCACGTTCGATACAAGAAAGGAAGTAATTGAAAAATCAGGAAAATTAGAAACCTGTTAAAGCCACTCGATACTCGCTGCCATCCTGTATGGTAACCAAAGACGATGATCATCCAGAATGCAATGAGTATCAAGAAGCCTTAAGTTTTCTCTTTTTGGAAATTGAAAATTTGAGATGTTGAATAAATACTCTTTCAAAGATGCGATAATCGACAAAAAACTATGTCCTAAATGTTAATATCTTTCTTCTAATTGTCTTTCTTGAAGATATAACATTTGATTTTCTATTTCTTAATTTTATTTTTGCGACTCGAGGTTTCTTCATTTTCTCGATTCAAAAAGAGATAAAAAAACAAGAAGGTAAATATTTTGGAAATATGGAAAGAATAAAGCGATTTCGGCAAAACGTAAAGAGAAACGAAAAATAAAAACGTATATCTAATGCGATTTTACATTACGGAAAAAATAAGAACATTTTGGTAGGTAATTCGGAAAAAGAGGAGATGAGCATCACAGCTGAGAAAAGTTATAAATTATGTAAATTCATATGTCCATTCATGCCTTGAAGGAATTTTACAAGATCGGGAAACAATTTTGGTTTTGATAATTTCGCCGATATGTCATTATTTTATTTTTTTAAAGCTTTTGTTTAATATTAAATTACGACGTCAAAAGCAAAAAAGTCCAGAAAATGGCACTGTTACACATATCCCCATAGTAGAAGTTTTTTTTAGGACCAAGCGTGTTTTTTATAGAATATTTTTGAAACAAGATCTCGCCTGAAGAATTGAAAAACCATTCTAACTTCCTATAGTTTTAGTTACCACAGTCCTATGTTTTTAGGAGGCAGCTCGACGACTCGTCCGTCTTAAAAACTAGACTTAAATTAACGAAGGAGTTCCGATGATCGACTACCACAGTTGGCTTTTAGTACGCGTTAAAATAAGCGTTATTATCACGATTTTTTGCCGTACACAAAAGACAATAAACTTTCATGAACAATGAGCTTATTCTTACGAGTACGGACGAATCGTCGGTGCTACTTGCTAGAAGTGATATAATATTATTAATACATTACATAGTTCATTCAGCTATATTTTTAAAAGACATGTGTCGAGAATCACAAACACTCATCAAACGCTCCTCAGGATGCCTGCGAGCGCGAAATACCATAAGGCAATATACTTTCCTAAATTTTACAACTTTGTATTATGTTAATAATATATATTCCCGTGATTATATTTAATATATAAATTATCTAAATTATTTATCTAAATTAATATATCTAACTTAAAATGTATGTTGCTTCTCGTGAAATAGGACGATACAGGGAAACGGCCAATACGAGATGAAACCTGATGTTCGGGTTGAAAAAATTC
>QVOA01006441.1:0-20099 GCA_014825685.1 Pseudomyrmex cubaensis | reverse complement strand
AATTCTATCTCATTATCTTGATAAAAAAAAATTACGAGTGCTACTAGATTATTGAAGAAACATCGTTATTATTAAGTTCACTTGAATTGTGCATGTACATGCGAATGTGGATGTTGATCAAAAATTCACAGGCAACAAAATCATACAAAGAACTTAATTTATGACAGAGAGACGCACGTAGTCGTCGAGCGACGCTTATTACGCGAGATACCTATATCTCATCTCGCTTTCGTCGGGCAGGATGTCTCTCTATCTCTATCTCTCTTCGTTCTCATCCGCCATCCATTATGCCGAGGAAACTGCCGATTAAAGCATAACTTTAAGAAAAGGAAGCGGATGATTTTAGAAATCTGCCGCTCGGCTACGGACAAACGCGATTAATACGAAGTGCCTATGAAGCCATTTTAATCGCGACGAGAAACGAGATGATTTTTTTGTCACGGCGAATTTCGTGCGTCGCCGAACGATACCTTCCGACCGTGGAATATCATCATCTCCGTCGCGTGACCGAAGCGCGCGCGCGCGACGACGACGAAGAAAGAGAATTTGCGGCTTTCACGGTGTTTCGGATCGTGTTCGCCGACACTAAGGAGACGTAACACACGTCGGCGAAATCAAAAGGACTTCGACGCGTTGCGTGCTCGATCGGGCGTCGCATTTAATTGCTCGTAAATTGTCTGCGCGCCGCCGCAGACGCCGCCGCGAACTCGTCGAGGTTGGCATTTTGTTTTCCAGCGTTAAAGAGTTTCTTCGCGGAGAGAGACGGCGCAGTCTCTCTAATCGAGGGACAGGAAATTACACGATCCGCAAGATATTGCTTAATAGAAAACGCGTTTTCCGGTATACGCGCGCGCGACGAAAACCCGTTCTGCTCTCTCGCGCTTCGTAAGCTGTCATTGTGCGTAAAAGTTGATTTAGCATATTATCAGCTTTCCGCGCAAAGCTGCATGTAAAGTAAACCGCGATACGCGGTATAACTGTTTCTTACTGAGCGGCTTATTAACAGCATAAATATATGAAGCAAAATTATTTATGTAACATTCTTGTGTATTCATAAATTACTTCTTCCATTTAACGGCAAAATACACAACTTGCCTTCCGTTTTGAAATAAGTGCGAATAATATGGCGTGCTAGTACAGACAAATCAAACGAGAACGAGCGAGAGAGAGAAAGAAAGAGAAGAGAGACATCTTGTAGCAAAAATAAGACAGGCGTTCTCTAACCGCAAATATTTTCGTACTTGAATTACTTTTTTCACGAAATTGACACGATTTTGCGTGGTCGTTCTTACCAAATTCTCTTTGTTTCGTTGCTATTTTCACTCCGACGATCTGATATCGGGACTAGGTTAGGTTGTTATGATGTTCGCGTTTTTTACACAGCTCGACGCGCGAAGGTAAACAACCAACGTGTCAACAATAGCACACTGCGATTCGCCATCCAAAGTGATAACAGCGTGGATACTGTGTGTCGCACGGAGGATAGTGCGATCGTAATTTCGGACTGATGTGACTCCGTTACGTGTGAGATCGCGCTATTTGAGTCACAAAATCGCGCGTTATCACCCGCCCATCATCGATATATTCCTGCATCGGATTGCGCGTGCTCGTTCGATCGCAAAGTCTCTTTCGTCCGTGATCCGAGAAACGGCGTCGTTCGAGAAGTCGGAGTGTATTCGTTCGTTCCGATCGTTCGCGAAGGTGAATTACATCGGATAGGTATGCGTGCACAAAGCGATCGAGTCGACGGTGGTGAGTAATTAACGATCGTAAATAGTTAACTCTTTTCCGCTTCAATCTGTGCATCCGGTCAGAAGCGCCTTTCTCGTCGCGGCTTGTATTAAATTCGCGCGAGAAGTGCGTCGCGTGCGCATCGAAACTGCCGCGTTAATTGGTGTTGTTATCGTAATTACCGCGATTTTCCGCGTGAACGTGTGACCGATTGTTCTGGAACAATGAAATGAAGTGTTCAGTTCAACGAAAATGCAACGGTGATGGATGCGCACAAAAAGGCGATGCAGCGATGCTTGTTCTGTAAGTAAATTTACTCTGCAATTTCTTGTATTATATATTCTTTGTGTGTGCTCAGGTTAACTATTGTTTCACATTGCGATGAAAGTCTTACGAAAAATAATTCAATCTTTTGGAAAATGTTTTGAACAAAAAAAAAACATGTTTTCATCGCTGTGTTTCTTTCTCTTTCTTTTTCTCGTTCTCAGTGGCATCTACCACGCACGACGTATAATTCACATTCTCTTTTCTGTGCGTTATATTTCACCCATGTGTTGCCGGGTGATAATTAAATCTCTCGGGCTAACACTTAACTAAAACGTTCGCCGGTAGCTCGTTAAGATTTTTCACGCGTGCTTACCATCGCTCGCGCGAAACAAACGATAATAGTGTGCGTACGATTAATTATAATTACAAGCCACGTTGCGATCGCAACGATGCGGCGCGCGTATATCACATTTTTGTGTTCGGAGGGAGAGGGAAGCAGTCGATAACAACGACAGTGACAATTAATGAAGAAAGTTTTCGATCTCAAAGATATAACGAGGCCGGCGGCGACGCTGCCCAATTCAATTAAATTCACCGGCGAATTCGGGAATAATAAATCTCTCGTAAAAACAGCCGGTTCTCGTGCAGATAATAACCACGTGTCCGAGGACTCTTCTCGAACGTTCCGGCGGAGCTTCTGGTTAAAGGTTATTTTACGCTGAGCACCCACGTATACCATCTTCGCGTGTAAAGGTTCGAAACTGGCAAAAATCGAGAAAAAGAGAGAGAGGAAGATGTCTATTATCGAGTAAGACGTTACCTCGAAAAAGGAATATTAACGAGATTCTTTGGAAATGATGATGCATCCACAGTACATGTTAATTTTTCACTTTTCGCTGAATGAATTTATTACTGAGTACATGAAAAATTCTGTAGTGAGAGTTCATCAATAATTTAATGAATAGTTTATTTTTTTTCTCTCATGCATTTAATTATCACTCGATCAAGTTATAAATTCTAACGTAACAAGTTCATTCTCTTGGACATTTTACATTGATACGAATAAATTTTCTTCCTGTAACAAAATAAAAAAACTCGAAATTCAATCAAGCTACATATAATCTAACGTTAGAAATTTATTCTCTTCGACATTTTACATCGATAGATTTTCTTCTGTAACGAAATAAACAAACTCCAGTCGTTGTTAGAATTCTGATGGGAGCGGTAGTGGCTAAGCAAAAAAAAAAGAAAGTAGTAGTAGTAGTTCTCAAAGAGAATCGATTCATCGATACGATCATCCATCTCCCGCGGACGCGTAACGGGAACAATCGCGTCGGCGCTCGATCGAAGGAACCCGCGGATCTCTCCTGATGTATCCTTGCATCCGCGAGCGGCGTCGAGCGAATAGCAGGGCGTGGGGTGGCTGACTACTCCGGAGCCCGGATCGGCTCCCGCAAGGTGGCCTCAAAGGTGGGTAACGGAGGGGAAACGACGGACTTAGAAAGTGAAACTGAAAACGCCAAGTCGGATGCGAGAAGACCCCACCCTGGCGTGGTCTACTCGCGCACGATGTAGCGCCCGTTTCACGCTCCCACACGCGTGAGTCGCGCACACGTGTGTGTGTGTGTGTGTATGTACGTGGTGAACGAATTTAAAACGGCATTGGAAGAAAACTTAGCGGTTGCATCGTCATGGTGAGACGAAGTATTACAGAGAGTAAACAGTTCCTGCTATCACTCGCGTTCGTCTAAAAGAGAATTTCGAAACCGCGAACGTGTATGTGTGTACAATCTTGTTGAACG
Source organism: Pseudomyrmex cubaensis (assembly GCA_014825685.1). NCBI lineage: Eukaryota > Metazoa > Arthropoda > Insecta > Hymenoptera > Formicidae > Pseudomyrmex > Pseudomyrmex cubaensis. The sequence continues at coordinate 16,299 of QVOA01006441.1, read as the reverse complement.
AAACCGCTTCGCGATATTGATAACGGCTTGTCAAATCGGGAATTAAAATTAACACCAGATTGTATGAGTAAATCGAGAACGTCGTCGTATAAATGCGACGAAGCGCGACGCGATACAAAAACTCGAACAGATTCGTAAGTCACGACGTCGGGCAAAAAATCGTATCGCGGAGAAGCCATCATCTCGCCTATCATCGAGGTCTCTCCCGGCATCCGCTTCTGGCTACCGCGAAAAAAAAAAAAAGGAGCAGAACGAATTTCGTGAAAGGATGCCGGGGTTATGAACGCCGAAGGGAGGGAGAAGGGGTATTTTTACAGTCTGCTCCGTTCAAGAGTAGGTGGTACGCTCGGGACGTACGACAGTATCGCGAGTATTCAGGAAGAGAGGCGAGGCGCGGGGAAAGGAATCTTAGAAAGTAAAACCGAAGAGTTAAACTTCCACACCGGTGCGCCTGCAACCGCGACCAACCCCACCCTGTGGACGAGCGGCGCTCCGCTCCTGTTGCTCGCGTCGAAGGAGAGACCGCGCTGTACTCTCTCGAGTGCGCGTTGCACGCGCGTACATACATATGCTCGATTAGCGACGGTTCGCCGTCCTGGAAATTAGCAGCGAGATTCAAAATGAAACCAGAGAGTCCTCGCATTCCTTTCATTTTCCCGCCGCCGAAGAGATTTCTCGCGTCGCCTGCGATTTGAAAAATTCGTCGCGAGCTCTTAAAAAACAATCTGAAAATCCAATTTCTTGAGAGATTTTATTGTCGGTTCCGTCTGTCGATTTTTTTGCGCGAGCTAATTCGGTGGAATTGGCTTTCTTGTCTGCTCCCTGACGGAGCAGCGCGGTGAGAATTTTATTGCGTTGTTTTCTGCGTTGGAAAGCCATTGGCTGTGAATAACTATCCGCTTCGAGAGAGGATCTTTTCGTTTTTTGTCTATTTCCTAATTTCCTCTCCCGAGGAAGTACCGTACATTTACGGTATTATTGAACCGATTCCGCGAAGCGGAAAGATGCTCGGCAAACACGGAGAGAATTGCCACTAGCTTTCGTCGAACGACGACGGTTCCGATCCGGAGTGAATGAAGCGAGTGAAAGTGAATAAAGTCGATGGAGATTGTGATTATGTGCCTCTACGTGGGTAATGTCGATACACGATAGACGCACGCTTCATTGATGAAGTGACGGGATGAGATGTGTGGCAATGCCTCAAGAGGCATCGCGCGCAACAATTTCGCGCGAAGATTAATCCCGCTCGTAAAAAAGATCACCATTAACGGACTATCCGATGATACGTTCACTTAATAAAATAGAAATTCTAACAGCAGAGGCTGTTCAACCGCAAAACCGTTACTTTATTTGATGTAGCGATAAAATATTGAGAAGATCACAATATTTAATTCAAATATTGTTTTGCATTGCACAATTATCATAGTTCACGCAAACGCGAAGTATGAGGTATACGGTTTCCAGAGACAAGTTGATTGTATTAAATCGCGCGCGCGAGAGTAACACCAATCACGCTCGAGAAAATCTTATTTACGGGTAACATCCGTATTTATCCTGTTAAGGCGTTTCGAAACATTCTTAGGTGAGTCGAGTGAGATCCCTCGCCTCACTCGGTGACTTCCCTCGCAGATGCGATAATGGGTCACTACTTTCGCACTGGCACACCTGGATTCTCTCTCGCAAGTTTACCTTTGTGTTGAATTTTGTGTGCACGTCGTTTTCCTACTTCACCGTGGAAACCATTTTTTTTTTTTTTTTAGAAGCGAACAACATTCATTCTGTCGTCGTTTATTAGCTCGAGCGGCGGAATGAAACCAACAGAACGCTTCGTGTCTGATGATTTTCGCAATTCTCGCGATTTTATCTCGCGCGAATATTATAATTATTCGTTCGTTGTGTTGCGTGATCGCGGAATTTGCAACGACGAGGAAGTATACGCGCGACATCGGCAATGGAAAGACGTAAATAGACGCGATCGTCGTTCATATTCTCGAGTGCGTGAGACATATTTTATGAGAACGTCGTTTCGATTCTGCTCGCGTGCCTTAATGAAGCTATTTGCAGTCACGATTTCAATTTGATTTAAGTCGCGAATCGGGCGAGGCTAATTATGCGGGCCGCGTGCGCGTCTCTGTCGCGCATTAAAACGACGATAAAACCCTTTTCCGACGCCCACGACGCGCTCTCCACGCAGGGAATGGGAGAGATGCAGAACTATGAGAGAACGTTAAAACGTATCTCACGTGTTGTGTCTCCCACAATCGCATCCTCTCCGCGCTCGCTTACCGCCCATTGAGAAACACCGTAACACACAGACGATGCTGCGCCTTCCCCGTTTCAAATCTTTCCCGTGTATGTATATGTATATCTCGCTTTGCGGTTTAAGGTTCTATGAGAGCTCGCAGACGACCGCGAATTCGCGAAATTTGCAACTCGCGCATTCGACATACTTACGCCGACCGTGTATATAATCATTTGCCCTTCCCAAATTCCGACAAGTGCGCGCGGCTTATTCGCGGGATAAATTCTGCCTTGACATTGCGCGAACTTTCTCTTCCGCGCGCGCGCGCGCGCATTGCGCATTTCCAGACTTCGCTCAAGATTGTGGAATACTCGACGATAGAAACTTGGATAAATCATTCGATTTCTCTGTCTTTTAAGTTTGACGAATTTTAAAAATCTTTCGAGAAGACGGTCTCGTCGAAATTAAATATTTAATTGCGATGAATTATTCTCTCGATATTGCGATACGATATAAATAACTTTGGATGAAATAAAAATTCTTCCGCGTTAGAGAAAATTAATTGTCTCTTGTGTGTGGTAACCTCGACCGCGCCGAAAGTCGCGACCCGACGAGGACCGTCGCTTCCCAGGCTCGAAGAAGCGGCGGCGAGGATCCGCCAGGGTGGTGGGACGTACCCGATGTGCCCCGTAAACGGTTTCGATGTTCTCTTTGGAGTTTTCCCCCTTCCCCATAAATGGCGCGGCGTGGTACAGTGACGGCGACCCAACGGGTCGGTATCAGCGCCAGGCATCTCGGGCATCGTGTACCTACCGATGTGTTCTTACACGTGTGGGAAGAATGTGGAATATCGCGAATGGAATGAAGCAACCCGAGACACACGGGGCCGCGCGTGTAATGCACGACCGTGCACTTACGTGCGCTCGCACTCGCGCGGCATTCGTACGTACGTATGTACACGCCGAGGCGTGGATGCGCTTCGGCGGGCGTGTAAGTGCATAATCACCGGGAACAAAACGCCGCGAATTACCGCCTCCATCTTCGTAAATGGGGATCTCCCCGAGTCGGCTCCGCTCGCGCATTAACCCCTTGCACTCTCCGTAGAGTCCGGCTGCGAACGTTCACGCTTCTCGCGCGCTCGCGTGTGTGTTATTGAATATCGTCGGAATTGTATGGAACTCTTTTCAATTATAGTGAAGTCCTTATCACAAAAGAAAGCGGGAACTCTCTTTTATTCAGACGATTGTAGACATCGGGAGATGTTGAAAAACATTACGTCCTTCAAATATTATATTTTAGAAAATAAATCGATCCAATCGATAACTTGCGAGGCAATATGTGAAACATGATCATTGTTGTCAATAATAATTAAATAACAATATAAATATAATATATTATAATTAATATAAAATTAATAATCTTTTATAAAATTAATAATCTTTAGATACTACTTCTCTATTTTATATCATTCTATAAATGTCGTAAGTATTGAGATACGAGAACACCGGTCATCGACGTATGGAAATGCGTGTTGAAATATGTAAAAAGCATGAGAAAATTATTCCGCTACGCTTGGGAGTGCAACCTGCTAAAGTGCGGCAGTTAGTCGGCCGCGCGCACATCTCCGCGCAGACAATACACGTGCCCACGATCGTTTGGGTGTCGTTCGCAATATTGTCAATAGAAAGAACAATATGCGATTTGGCGGATAATTACGGAAGCGGTAATTATTCGCGCATTTGTACACGTCGTGAAACGTCTTAAGTAAACAATCGGATAATATATTTGCAACTTGCTACACGGCACGCTTACACACGTTTGCATCATTCTCCATATATTACTTTAACTACTACATCAAAGGACAAACGCGCTCTACGTGCGTGATTGATAGATACAGTAGGCTCCGTATAACACGATACGTTCCGTGTTACGTTAAACGTTTTGTTGGCAAAACAAAAATTTCAACAGGCTTAGCAAATTTTTCTTGCTTGTCATGCAGTAACTTAATTTCTTGCTATTCCAGCAGATCTTTTTCTTTTCGTGTATTTGTAAAAGAATTTGTGTTAAAACAAACAAATAACACACGAATGTTAAATCCGTGTTATAGAGTCTACGTATCTGATAAATTAGCAACTTTGAGAAAAACGGCTTCTAATTGTGGCAAATCTTTATTACGCTACACAGTTGTCGTAATAGCTCTCTGACCACGGGGGGAACGTGATACAAATTATTTGATCGAAACGGCAAATCGACATTACCGGAGTTGACGTCATCCTAAATACCGAATCGCCCGCAAAGCAGATATCGCAATAATTACAGCCGATTCGTAATCACCGCGGAGGATCGAGACACGCCGAGCAAAGAGGAAGGGTGAGTTCGATGAGGAGAGAAATCTCGGCCATTAACCCAGTTAAAGCGAAAGATGGAGACGATACAATAGATAACTTCCTACGAACATTAAAATAGACGTGCGCCGTTCTACAATCCGTCAATTAGCTTCCATTCTTTGCAAGACAAAAAGTGTTCGTCTCTCGTGTTATAAATTAAATAAATGCAAAGATCACAAATGGGAGATTGAATTGACACTGTGACGACATAAACTGTTCAAAGATCAAAAACACAATGTATCGTTTACTATTTAAACATCTCGAGACAGCGCGAAGTGAACCGACTCAATTACGGGAGAGAAGGAGAGAGAGAAAAAAAAATTACGGAACAGAATCGGCGGATTAGGTGTGCGTGAGGTGGGTGAGTACATCGAAGGCATCTGGTTGACTTCGATTGCGTCATTCTGGAAGGTTTTTCAAGGACCTTCACCGATCTGACTCCATCGCATGTCCCGGATATCGATAATGATCTAAGCAACAAATTACACATTTTGCAATTCCCCAACGACTTAGTATTTCGGCAATAACGTAGAGAACAAGTTCGGTTTTGTAACGTTTTGTAAACAATATTTATTTAACAAATTTACAATTAAATGTCTTTTGTCCCGATAAAATAATTACAGCGTTTTAAAAATTGTTCCGAATGTTGTTTCGATATTTCGTTTTTTTTTCGACATGATGTTCGCAGAGAGAATTTTTTATTTTTTGTATCTCCAACGATGAAGATTTTTATACGTAGGCTCGAACACAATACGACAGGATGCTATTGTCAATATGTAAATCGAATGGAATCCCGTCGCTACACTTCCTGCGTTCAAAGGAGCGAACGGCAGTTGACGTTTTGTCGAAAGTGCAATGTTCAGAGTGCAATGTTCGAATATTCGCCTCTTAAGTACAAAAGCGTCTCGCAGTCCTCGCGCACCTGGGGAACAATCGTCCGTGCCGGAAAGAGAACATTCCGATCATTCGTGATTCACCACTCGGGATCTCGAGAGTGTCGAGTGACCGGCGCTCGTTTGTCAGATTCCGCAGAAACTATATTAGCATCGATGTTGACACGTGTCTGTTATAAAGAGTATCCGTAGTTGTTTTGTTAAGTACTTATCGCGCGCGCGCGCGCGCAGCCTCGCGAAAGAGCCTCAAGTGATTTCTCATCGAGATGACAAGAGGCTTGATCGAGCAAATCATTTTCGAAGAACAATCGCGCGGTAAAAATCGGAATGGGTTAATTGCTTGCTCTATTATTTATCATCGATTAATTAATCGCGGCGATGGATTCTTGTCACAATAATTACATACAACACCTCTCACACGCTTGTATCGCTTGTACAAAAACCGCTGCGTGTAATCAAGGATATAATAGGTCGTCAATAACAACGACGATTAATTAAATACTACTTTATATATATTTATATCAACACGCGTGACAACTGCGCGAGCGCTCTGATGAAACGAGTCTCTACGGCAAAAAAAAAAAAGAAAAAGAAAAAAAACGAAAAGAAGGCAGAAAAATAAACTCGTTGCAAAAATAATCGTTAAACACACGCGTCGGACGTGTGTTTTGCAGATATCATTCTTGTACGAGATTCTTATCCGACGCGCCTCAATTTATCATTCGGCCAGGAGTACAATTCACGCGCACGCACACGATGCGATTACGCACAAAGAAACCGTGATTGCGCGCCGCGTAACGCGGCGTAGAGAGGTGTAACGAAGCCGCTCTCGCTCGTGTCCGCGCTGACAGTTACGTAGGCATGCATTATGCGTTTTTGCTATGCCGCAGCACATTTGTACACATAAAGCGCTCCTCCCACTGAAAACGCGACGTGATGCGGTGACCAATCCAACGAGAACAGAAATCGCATCGTCGCCCCTCCGCCGTCAATCGTCACCGCTGTACGTAATAAACGCACTTGTTCCGTCGAGAGCGCGCGAATGAATCCTCGCGCTCGCACGAAAGACGCGCGCTTTCTTTTTCTTTCGGACACTTGTTTACTCGAGAAAATATTTTATATCGCACGTGGCGTTTTGCAAATAATATTAAATTATATAACTGTCATTTAACCGCGGACATAAACTAGCTACGTGCAACGTTCGCGTGTTGCAAGTTGAAGAATTTTGCAAAGAGCTTCTTTCTTCAGACCTCCCCGATGTTGTCCTTTCGTAATTGTCCTCGGAGCGTTTCTAGAATTTAGGTCGAAGCTTGTGCAAGGATCTGCACAATCCTTCGGGCCAACCGAAGCAACATCTTTATGTTCAAACTTATCGCGAATGTCGTTAAAGCAAGATTTAAGGCGGTCGTGGAACGCCACGAAAATTGCAGCAAGTGTTGGCGGTGATCCGAACGGGATTCGATCATCGACAATAAAGACGAGTTTGCGGCCCCTCGAGATGGCCCGATGAAAGTCGAGAAGGTGTTACAATATCTTTATTAGCACATCGGGACTCGAGTCACTTGAGATGCAGCAAAGTCTTGAATTCTATTGTGCGAGAAAATTATCTCTTCAGTTCTCCGATTTTGTTTCTAGTTTTTTCACTTTATTTTTTGTATTGAATAGAGAGAAAGATATTTGTGTGCGTGATAAATTTAAGAAAAGATTTTTGTACACTTTTAATATTTTTTTAATGACTTCAAATTCCAACGAGTCGTTTATTTAATGACATCCGATAGAATTTTTTTTGTGCAATAATATTGATCTATTCAAGAAGCCTTACAAAAGAAATCTTCCAAACAGACAAAGGAGACATTTACAGCCCTAGGAAAGGTTCGATCTATTTATAAAAGTTTTAAAAGAGATCTTCTAAACAGATAAAGAAAACATTAGAGCTCTAGAAACGATTATACGTACATTTTAATATTGTTTTAACAATTTATTTTCGAATTCCGAGTAATAATCACGCACTTAATAACATCCCGTGAGATCTTTCGCCGACGTAATGACATTCCCATGTTAGACGTAACGAGACGGAATTAAAAGGCGATCTTTACCCAGCGCGAATCCCGACGATCCTCCTCGGCTAATCTCCGAGGGGAGCGTTCAGGATGATTAACTTTCACCGCGGCGGCGCGAGCTAAGCTTCCGGTGCGCCATTGTCAACGACAATGTTTCTTACTAGGGCGACGCGATTCCGCGCGGCCTTTGTCGCGACACAACGACACCGTCGTCGTGCCGTCCTCGTCGATATTTGTCCGCGTAGGCGTCTAATGACGGGTTCCGCGCGGGCATTGTGTGTGCGTTTGCGCGCGAATATACACGACACGCCGTCAACCCCGTGACGAAGGTGTCGTCGCGCGCGATGACGATAGAATGCACAGAAGGGGAGGGAAGGAGGGAGGAAGGGAGAGAATCCGTCGCGACGTAGTCGCGAATTCCGACCCGCCTCTACATAGGCCTCAAATATCACGATCGACGACCCTGAAGTGACACCAACACAAGACGTGGCGAACCACCGCGTTGTTCATCCGGTTCTCTCGGAGAGAGAGAGAGAGAGAGAGGGAGAGAGAGAGAGAGAGAAAGAGAGAGAGAGAGACCTCGTACGTTGAGCAACGCGCGAACAAATATCGAGCGAAGAAAATCAGCGACGCGAACGCGCACTCACTCACGCAACAAGTTAAAAGTGAGAAACGGTGAATCGTGTAATTTTATTTTATATTTTTTTTTCTTCATGAGATGGAAAGCGCTCGACGCACTTTTGTGACTATGCAGAATCGCAAGAGGATCTTCATTGTTGGCGCAATTCGCTGTAGTTACGATCGTTCGAAATGTCATCGTGCATTTTTTTTTTTTTTTTTTTCATGCGACGGAGAGAGAGACCCGAGAGAGTTCGAAGGCCGAAATTCACGCGAATCGCAATACCGCACGAGAAGAAAGAGAAAGAGAATCGACGAAACGACACGACATTTTAACGCGGAGAAAAGCGCGCGCGAGGGATCACAAGAGAGCGTCTTTTTGTCCGGCAAACGAGAGGTCGGCAAAAAAGTCATCAAACCGTGAAACAGGGGTGAGGGGAAGGGAGAAGAAGGGTCTCGAAGAGTTCTTGCGCGCTCACGTTTCTCCGCTTCTTCTTTTTGTTCTTTTTAAATCTGGGCGTCCCGTAACGCCCTGACCAGGTAACTGTGTCAGGACCGCTCTGTGCCCGAGATCGACCGACGTGGTTGCGCAACTACTAGGCGAGGGGGAGTGAAGAGAGCGAGGAGATCCACGCGCGGATCCGATGATCTAAAGTCCCGGGGCGTATATACACCGGCCTCCTCGATTTACTCACCGGTGCGCGCTTAGCTTCTCGGGCAACGCAAGGATAGCCTAACTAGAGATTGACCCAGAAAGTCGCGACTCGGATAAAGTTTCCGCACCGACGAAGACGCACATCCGCGGGGATGAGTAATTCTCGCGAGGAAAAACGCGCATCTCGGAAAAGAAGATCGGTGGAAAATTATTTTCCTCGAAGTGCATGTGCATGCATCGACGAGCCGACATATGAATAATTCATATGCAAAGCGATCATCTTCCATCTTGGTCGTGTATACGTCGCTTCCTTCACGCGCGCTATGATTAATCAGGTAATTAATGTCCGCGCGAAGTGGCGCTCTCGCAGCCGAGTTTTGCAATAGCGACGAGAGAGGAAAAAAAAAAGAATCGGTAAAAAATGGCCCGAGCGGAGCGAAGTCGGACAACCAATAATTCAATCGGACGATTTCGAGCTCTTGAACCAATCGCAATTAAAAACTTTATGACCGCTCTTCTCATTGACCAGCACAAAACGCTTTCTAAATAAGCTAATCAACGAGAGAGAGTTTGAAGATGCTTATGAAAATACGCGAAATGGAAATGCGAAACGGTAACAACCTAATCCGGTCCTAGGACAAGCGAACCGTCATCGCGCACGGGAGTCGCGACGAACGGGAGCGGAATAATATTCCAAGTAGGAGGGGGGGGAGTCGAGAAACGAAACGGGAGTATCGCGATGACGAATGTCGCGTTGAGAAATCGCGTTTCGATCTTCGAAACATCAACAAGCGCGAGGGAGACGGAAAGAACCACCGACGTATACTCCCGATACAGTTGCAACAATGTCGAAATCGAAACTGAGCGGACTGAGCAGGAAGTCGATGGATAAAGTGACGACGAGATAACTAAGTCTCAGCCGCGTAAACCAAACCGAAGACATAAACTCGAAAGGCGGTGATACAATACGGGGAAGGTCCCAGGCCTATCGGATGTCCTTTCAGTCGCAGATATCTCGATGGATCCAAAGAAAGCTCACCTAAAAATTAAAAACAAAAAAATGACAACAAAATTACATAATAAAATGATTAAAGACGATTGTCCTTTCAGTCGCAGATATCTCAATGGACCCAAATAAATTTACCTAAAAAGTAAAAACAAAATAAATGACAACGAAAATTACATAATAAAATGATTAAAGACAATTAATTTTATAAATACAAATCACCGCAATTGTGCGTGTGTGCGTGTTCGTATTTCTCATCTCTCTTCTTCGACTCGTAAGTCGCTCGAACTCCGTAAACGAGGGATGCGGACGAAAAGGAGAAGGAGGAGGAAGACGAAGAAAAAGAGAAAAGAAGAAGAGAGAACCCAAGGAAGGAGCGAATGTAGTCCGCGAACGGCGTAGCGGTAGGGTGTCGATACAGTTGCAAAGGTGAATTAGTCGGCTTGGGAGGTTACACCGCGAGTAACGATAGAGAAGAGATAGTGACTGTTCGATATACTTCTCATCTGCTCATACCCCTTCCCCCGCGCTCTCGCTCTCTTTCTCTGCGCTCTCCCTCTCGCTTCCGCGAGAGCAAAGCACGTCGAGCTCCGAGCTGGGAGGATTCCGGTGTGTCGGTGACCATCGGGTGGGAGTGTGGACTAACACACCATCCACCTCCCCGATCGGGAAGCTCGGGGGAGTGGGAAGGACAGTTCAGAAGAGGTGCCTAGTGGAGGAAAACCTAGTGAGTTAGAAGGAGACGTCCTTCGAGACGCGGCGCGAAGTAGGAAAAGGAGCACGACGAAGCGACCGGAGAAGGGGACAAGGAAAAGGGGAAGTCGAAGGAGAGGGGGAGGGCAGGTCGCGTGCCGGCGTGTGGTGCCTTTGCTACTCCGCAGGCTGAAAGAGAGGAGAGCACTTACCTTACCGACGTCTCTCACGGTTAACAGGGCAGCTCCTTCGCTATTCTCCGCGCATACAAGGGAACAAGCGCACGCACACACACAGAGAAAGAGATCCCGGCCGCACGAGAGCACACACATACGTTCTTGAGCGGCTGTTTCTCTGTGTGCGAACGTCTCTTCTTGTTGTTCCCCGTGGTGGTTCACCTACCTACCTACCTACCTACCTACCTACCTACTTACTAACCTACCCGCCAGCCTACGGATTCAGTCTCCCCGCCCAGCCCGACACGGTACCGACGACGGTGTATCTTGCGTGTGTGTGCGCGCGTGTCCGTGTGCGAGATCTACGCGGCATCGCCCGTTCTGCACACTGGCACATGGCTTACTCAGCGATCGCACAGCGGACCACGAATATCCTCTCCGTGAGCGCTCTCAGTTCTTGCTGATATTCCGCTTCGTCCGCGCGTCAGGAAGGAGAAGAGAGTAAGAAAGAGAGTGAGTGTGTGTGTGTGTGAGAGGAGGTAGAGGAGGAGGAGGAAGAGGAGGAGGGAGGGGGAGATATCACACGCCTCGAGAGAGGACCTGGACAACGGGCGCCAAACGATCGCCGGACGGTGGTAAGCAACGTGGTTGGCTCCTTCCGTCGCGAAGAGAAGAATCAACAGTCAGGACTCGGCTGTCCTGCCGTCGCGATACGCACGTGTTTTCTGCATATCTCGAACGAGAGACTGGATCTTTCTCTCGACAATCCCTCGTTCGGACGCGTATCCTGGAAGAAGCGACACGGAATTTAAAATTTATTCAGCGATTATCTCTCTGTGAACACACACACACATAGAACTCTCTCTAGTCAAGAAGAAGAAGAAGTTAAATTTCGAACTCTGAACAGAAGACGCTGTTGTCATCGGTGTTGTGTATGTTTTCTGCTCGAGAAAGGACACGTGGTGCGTGTTGTTGCCGACCAAGTAGCGGGGAAATGCGGTAGAGACACAACCGTTATTCGAGCACGTGGCCGATCCCATGAGGTACGGAAGCCTCGCGCGAGGCAGGCCCTTCGGTGAATCACGATGGTGAAACAATGCATGTTCAGAATTTTTCACGGTGAATCATTTTGACGGTCGGACACGATAATAGGATATTCTAATGTGCGTTAGTTTTTTACGATCGTCTCGAGGAAGATTCTAGCAAGGAAGGAAGAAAGGCGAGTGATCTCTCTCAAGTGTGAAGATAGTGTGTTGTTTCGGAAAAAAAAGAAAAAAAAATACAAGTGCTCTTCTCTGCGAACGACAACTCTCTTCTGCCACTTTTTCTGTGCAACTTGACTCTTTCTCTCTCTCTCTCTCTCTCTCTTTTCCTCTCTCTTCCTTCCTCGTCTGTTTGTTTCTCCGAATCTTGTTGTGAACGAAGGCAAAGGTGGAAAAAGTGTCAAAAATCACACCGACGGAAATACAGAGATCCACGTACGTCGCTTGAAGCCAAACCTCGAGCTTCGATGTTGTGTTGGAATGACGCGCGTATAAGGTAAACATAAAATGTTTTTTCTTTCGACCTGTTCGTCGCGCAGCGAACGTTTATGTGTTATTGTACGCAACAAATGTTTTTGAATATTTATGAGAGTTAAGCGGGGGATTAAATTTGCCCGAGAAAAAGTAACGGAATTATCCAAAATTTTCGGCACTGACAATATTCCAGAATATATTTTGAAAAATCTTCGCACGTTTTTCGAGTGCAAAACTTTTTCATTTTCTAACCAGTGCTATAAATAGCAAATAAATTGTCTTGCGTTTTTATTTTCTTTTACGTAACCGATCATTCAAGTTGAAAATTGTCGCAACAATTTATTTCCACAAACATTTGTGATGGAGACATTTTGAGCTCTCGATATTTTTCCGTTGGCACGTCAATATCTCGATGAAAATCTCGACTCGCAATCCGTGGCGCCGGCGTCTCGCGCTCCCGATAATTACGAGGGGGGAAAAATCTCTTATGAAATGCAGACGAGGTGTCGCGCGGCAATCTGCGACGGGAAACGAAGGGGGAATAGTAATAGGACGGCAAATAGGATAGAGAAATTTTCATTTGAATAAAAACAATCGAGCGCGCGCGTCGTCGAGACTACGGAAGTTGTCTCCGCTCTTGCTTGTCAACGTTACATCTGATGTAAATTTCGCGCGAAAAGAAAGCACGCGAAAATGCAGAGAGATACAACCGCAGAATGAACTGTAGAACATTTAAACTGTTTTACAACAATTTTTCTTCGTCGATATCGTACAGTTCTAGACATCGACGAGCTTTTGCATAACGCGTTTGAAACGTATGTCGCGAGCAGACACAGCGATCGAATAAATTAGCGTCTCCATAAGTTAGGCGCGAAAATGGAGAGAGGAAGGAGAGAAAGGGTGGAAGAGACACATCTCTAATTCGTTCGTAGCCAGTTGTGCGATATATCCGCGCAGAAGTGAATCGCCCACGCCCCGTCCTTATATCAACGAACGGTTCGTTCTGCCGCTCAGGGAAGCAGACGTTGTGCAAAAGCTATGTTCCATTCCTGGCCGTTTCCTCGTTCATAAATTTACGTGCCTGGAGGCGCGCGCGCGCAAGACTGCGCCCATTCGAGGGTATACGGAACACGTGAGAGCTTATCCAGAAAAGACAGGCGAGAGAGACGCTGATAAATACATTCGAATAGTCGAAATAATGCCCAAGGTGCATTTACATAACGTAAACGCAGAAGTGACGCATCGTTCCGCGCGCTCCGAGAGATTTGCGATATAAAACACCATACACATTTGTCTCAGAAATATGACAAGAATCAGCACGCGCGATACGTAATTTCTATAAATACTACACGTAACAATGTGAGAGAAACTTGGAATTTTTAATCTGACAGTTTTGTCTTATCGTCGCGGAAAAGGAAGATTGCAGAACGTTCGTAATAATGGTGATTCGCAAAAGAACGATGCGCGTGTGTGCGTTCTTATTCACGCAGTTCGCGCTATCTGCGTAGCTAAACGCGCGTAGCAGACGCGCGCTATCGAGATGGCGGCCCTAACAGTTAATTGATAACAGGTAAGTCGGGGGGAGATTTTTTGTTGCCGCTGAGCCATGTCGATCTTGATACACACAAACCCGACCGTTCGCGACCGACAAGACCGTTAAAACAGTTACGTGAAACCGACAAACACGAGAGAAAGAGAGAGCGCGCGAGTCCGCTCTTGTGTCCCGTGATCCATTATTTTCTTCTCTCGGACTGTGTTCGTTCTCCTCTTACTACCCGCTCGCCCGATCCATCTCTGCCTCGCTATCGGCAATTTGTTAGGATCGGGCTTCGCCGCGGACGCGCCCATGGACCCGACTATCCCGTGTGCGATAAATCGCAAATTACGTCGGGCGCGAACATTGCGCATCGCGCGAAAGTAATTGTAAATGATACGCGACCGCGAGGCTCCGCCTCGCCTCAGGAGTCGGCGATAACTCGCGCGACCGCGCAAGCAGAAAATTTGACGGAGTAAATCTGCGTGAGTAACGAGTGTATTTCGCGGCCTGCTTAGGTTTCCCCGGGCTTTTCTCTCTCTCTCTCTCCTCCTCTCTCTGGTCGCAAAAGTATACGGTCGCAACGTATACGGACGACGATTTATGAGATCGGAGAAAAACCAACTCGAGAAATTGCGCGGAATGTGTTTGCAAATCGAACTGCAAGTAGTGACAAGATACGTTGTTTGAATTTTTTCGCAGTTTTATGCGCAAAACATTTATCTGTCATTTATTGTAGAACATCTTTGCGAGCGACGTCGAGGTTTTACTTCGGTGTTTTTTGTTTCCTTATTTTTTGTTGCTCAACTATCCGAGCAAACTTACAGGGCCGGTGTATTTGAATACACAACACAGGCTGTTACGAGAATAGGGAGCGCGCGACAATCATGAGAGATTCCCAGACGTTCGAACAATGTCCTCACTTCGGTTCTGGCGCAAACGGCAATAAAAGCGGAAACTGTCACTGAACGCCGGTCATTAAATACTTGTGATCCTAACCTTCCACAATCTTGGCGGTGATATACGATCCCGCCTTTGTAGCGAGAAATGCTTCTTCTTTTACGCATTGTCTACTTACACTGTAGGTATTTCATAATTGGATTTTAATGTGATGAGATGTTCGAACGAGGCAATTAGGGAAAAATTTACGACTCAGATATTTCGACTCGCGCACATGTATACAAAAAAAAAAAAACAAAAGAAAAGAAAACTCGAAGAAAGAAAAAGAGGCCACTGCAATCTTTACAATGGCTCTAGTGATACTTAAAACGCTTCTCCAGCGTTTCGAATCTGATTTTACTTCTTTTTCCCCAGTATTTACACGCGGAGAGAAAAAATATTCAAAAAATCAGTCGTTTGGCATGGCTTCATCCGCAAGTGCGTAAAACACATCTTTGTTGCCATAAAATTGACCAAGATACCTCTCTCGTGTTAGATTTATATAATAATCCGAGATGTGTAATATGTTTTATTTAACGTCGGTAGCCATCGACACGTTCGCGAATAAATTATCCGAGTGGGCGCGACGTGGTCTGTCTTTTTTTTTTTTTGTGGCGCGCGCGCGAATGGATTCGCTCTGTGATGCAAATTATCCTGCGCGAAGAAGCGAAGAGCTTATATAAGAAGCGTTCCGGTGCTCTCGGAAGGGAAAAATTGAAATAATTTCAATCGTCTTTTTGTCGAGCAGCGGAGAGGAAGAGGGAGAGAAGAAAGGAAATACTCACGGCCGTAAATGTAAATTCGTTCCGTAACGAACCCATGGGGGTATCCTCCTCGGTAGCATAAAATCGGCTGCGTGGGCTCGCGCGTGTTCTATTTATACGTCCTCTCTCGCCGCGCGTATACAATGGACTTCGGCTGGCTTTAAATTAAATTCGAGCAGTACCGCAATGCCATTGTTGAAGCTCATTGCCGTTTAGAAATTCTGCCTCGAGTGTCGCGGCGCGCACTCGACGGAATCGCGCACGTGCGGCGAGACCGAAAAAGCGCGCGATACGTAATGTAACGTTTGTGATAAGAGCCGTTCTAAATACACAACATGCGTGTCTGATTAATGGCAGAGTTCTTACTGTCCAGATAACGACGAGTTATCTGGACAGTAAGAAGTATTGTAAAAAGTTAACGATTCGCGGTATAAAATGAACGCGAACCGGTTCATAAGTAAAATTACATATAATTCTCGAATGAGAAAAAGAAATATCGAGAATTCTACGATCGTAAAAGACGTTTATGCCGTAGACTTAGTCTCAACGGCTTAACGGTGCGTCCCGAACGCGCGTCCCGAGGATTCGAAATAGGCGATTCCGCGTCACCGTTTGATGTTAATTCGACGAGTTGCGTCGCGTCGCTCGCGACGACGATTTACAGACCGCGAAAAACATGCAAAAAACGCGAGCGGGGAATTCTCAGCATCTTGACTTGCGCGAATCTCGACGAACGATCATTCCGGGCCGAGGTTTTTTTACGAGCGGCGGGCATACGGAACATTACCGCGTGAAAAAAAAAAAAAAAAAAAAAA
>QVOA01006440.1:0-29376 GCA_014825685.1 Pseudomyrmex cubaensis | reverse complement strand
TATTTAATAAAAAGCTTTTACTGTTTATTACAAATTTTGTATTAAACTATTTGTATCTTTTTACCGCATAAAAAATTTTAATTATTTACCATACTATTGTAAAACGTTTCTTTGATTGCTAAAGAAGCACACTACATAAATATTTCAATATTTCATTTTTTGTAGGTTGACACTGTATTGCTTATTAGCGTCCATATAGTATATCAAATCAGCAAAAAGTTATTTGAATGCTAGATATTCATGCAAAATATATTTTTTATTTATCTAAATGTGTAAATTACTACACATAATAATACTTTGAACTAAATTCAGTTCGAAAATTTATTTAAGATGGTTCTCATTATATTTTGCATCTTATTATACTTTTATTTTTGAATTAATTTTCTAAAATTTTAAAACTTACTTCGATGATCGGGTGTATCTTCGCCATAAAGCTTTCGCGTTATTTCTTTGAACATATCTTCGTAATCCATCCTGCCGATTGATGCGTTTCCCTCCATTTTAAAGGCTCGTAACAAGGGATGGTTCAATGTTACAACAACAGGAGGTCTCCTTTATTCCTCCTAGATAGAATAAGCTGGTCTACCTGCTTTCTTTCAGTTCTGAATTTCAAAGAAAATTCTTCTGCCTGTAACATATTTTATGACTTCAAGGGAGATAATAGTAAACCTAACAGTACACTAGTTGGAGAGTGCAATATTGCAAAACGGGTGTGTAATTTTATTAAATTATAAATTAAGTTTCTAACGTCGTAAATATTAATCAATAGAAATCTCGTATATTTTGTCAATATATACGTGAAATCAAATAAATATCTTCAGATTTCAAATTAATTTTCCCAATTTCAATCTTGATTTTCGATAATGTTTATCTAAAAAGTTGGATAAAATTTTTTTTAACCGTTCCGTTCTTTGTTTTTACGTTTTTCCATGTGTTTACCATAAATAGAAAATAAATATACGTTCAAACTCTCGGGGGCGTAAAATGCAACCATGTGGAGCAAATATGGCAGAGGACGAAGAGAACGTGTAATACAAAACTTTATAACGAACACGCTAACGACTTCTCTGCTGGAACGCTGCTGCTATGAGATTAGATTCGGAATAGTTAGTCACATGTATTAAAGTGATCTACGTAATTAATTCAAACAAACTGTAAAGTTTTACGTACAGTTTTACGTCTTTCTTCGGTTATAAAGATGAAGATTTATGCAAAAATTTAAAAGCTTCAAAATGCGTAAGAAATTACTAAAAAAATTACTAAATATTTATGAAAAAGAGAGAGAGAATTTCGTGTAAGTATATATATTAATTGTATATATTATCGAAATAAATGAAAGTATATTTGAGCAGATATTAAGTTTCAAAAATAAAGCATCTAGCGATGATACTAAATAACTCTAGCTCCCGTAACTAGGGTAAAAAGACGTTAATTTCTTCATATCAGATGTTTTTTTTATGGTCTTTTCGGAATAGCTGTTGTTTTAAAGATAATGATTATAAAAGAAATATTAACGGTACGTAAAATAACTATTGCTTTGATATGAAAAAAACATTTCTTCACTACGAGCGTTCGGTACAGATGGTGACAGCATCCAAAATGAGGAAGGTATGAGCCGTATTGATCGCGCTATTGCTTGAGTGAGACTAGGAGGGAGAAACGAGCAACCCTGCAGGAAACTTCGCCGCTTGTATGCGTGCATACACCGACATTCTCTGTATACGGACACGGAGGGGTATAACAAGAACGTTCGGTACGTGGAGGGGTGAAGAATAAATCAATATTCCCCTTCGTCGCCGATAGAGGGCACGTCCCCCAGAAGCGACAGATGGTGGAACGTAGAGGGTGTCTACAGACTACGTTATATGGAACTTCATCGTTTTTGCTCACCGATTGAGAACCCCTGTGTCATACCACAAAGCAGTCGCGTCCGGAGGGGTAAAGAGGGGAAAGGGAGAGATGATACGAAGCGGCAACTCGACGGTCGGCCGAAATAAAGGAGACACAATCCTGACTGAAAAAGAAGGAAGGAGATAGATAAAGAAAGGAGAGTGACAAAGAGTGAGGATGAAAGAGAGAGAGAAAAAGGAAGAGAAAAAGAGAGAGAAACGGAGAGCGAGCGAAGAAGAGAGAAATAAGATGCGCGCGCAGTGCGCCATTCAAATTCATCTGGAAATTATTCCCGACGAGACCAAGGACACATATCGAGCACTTCCCCTAACGTACTCGCAATCGTATTAATGTGCGCGCGATCCAGACTCGAAAATCCCTTCTTTTCTCATCGCGCTCTTCTCTCTCTTTCTCTCTCTCGTCTTTGCCCGTCCGGCGACGAAGCACGCAGAAGCGTTGTGGTCGCAGCGTCGTCGTTGCAGCATCTCCGTGGCGCACACGTAATGAAAAAGGCGAAGGCCGGCCTGTCGACCACGCACACCCGCGGCATAATCATCCGCGCTCTCAGCATGATATCGCGCGCTGCACCGCGACGACCGCCCTTGTGCACACGCGCGCTCTCGGAACAGAACACACGCTGACTTTCTCTTTCTCTCTCTTTCTCTCGTTCGCTTTATATATATATACATACATATATATATATATATATCTCTATCTCTCTCTCTCTTTCTTTCGCTTCGCGGCGCCGCTATCCATCGAACACCGACGAGCACACGGGCATAGAGACTTCGCACATACAACCCGCGCGTCTCGAATAGGTATATACGCGGCCTATTCGCGATATACACAATACACGGCGGCAGTGGCCTCTCTTCTTCTCGCTCTCGTTCGCCGTCATTCGGAATCGCTCTCGCATTCGGTTCTCACTCCGCCCGCACTACTTCGTCTCTCTTCTCTCCCACTTTGCACTTTCTCCCGATCGTTCGTTCTCGGCGCGCAATTTAGCGGAAGAATCACGATAGATACATCGAGGAGAGGAAACGTATCCGGCAAAGACACTGGATCGGAAGTGATATCACGGATAACGGTCGAGTACGACATCGGACGCAAGACGACGAATACCTACTTGAACGCGGCTCACCACACTGCGCAATGATAGCACGGACACATGAACAGCAGAAGTGAATCTTTCCGACTACTCACCTCTCGGACAAGATGTAGTGAAAAGAAATTCGGTTGTCGTAAACTGTGCTGGTTGGGTCCGTTGCTGGTTGTTTCCTCCTCGGCTGTCGGGTTGGGAGTGGGTGGGCAGGCGGGGTGGCAGGCGGACAGAAGTGGGTGGCTCAGGCAGCAAGCGGGTTGGGGTGGGCATGTGGGTGGTGGAAGTGGGGTGAGAGAACCCAATACCACCCTCCACCCATTCAATCCTCCAGTATTAGGGGGGGTAGAAGAGCCTGTTCTAACTCCTCTTCCCTACCCTCCCACCATCAGACAACCTATCACACATCGGTGACGATAGAAACACCGTGCCGTTCTAAACAGACACGGATACACACACACATACATATACGTGCGCGCGCACACGAACGCAGCAACACCCACACAACTCGAAACGGGAGAAGTCCCTCCCGCCCATCTTACGACCTATGTCACGTGTTTATGACTTATTAACCATAGCAGCAAACTATATCTCTGAAAGCAATGACAAAATAAAACAAAATTTTTACGCTAACAAAGTGCAATATTAAAAAAATAATTAAAAAGTTATAAACACGCGAACACACTCGTACGAGCGAAGCTTCTTCGTGTGCGTCTGTTCTTCCACGTGTTCGCGGCTTAGTCAGTCAGTCAGTACAGCAGCGAACTATGTTTACTACTGTAGAAGCGAATCACAGTAAAGGAAAATTTTATTGTTAAAAACAAATGTTAACAACAAATGTTTAAAATTAAGTTTGAAAAGTAATTTAAAACATTTTTCTAACGCATACGAAATGAAGCACGTAAAAAGTGCGAAAAAATTTCGAGATGCCTGGGAAAACCGTTTGGAAACATGCGATTTCCTGCATAACTTAAGGCCTTTGTATTTTCTTATACCTGGTTTTCTTTAAAACCCGAAACTCTCTCTTTTTTTTCTGAAGTCTAGGTACTTGCCTACCCCACCAACTCTACAGACCACAAAAGGGACACGGACCGAGGTCGTAAATTTTTGACCGTTATCATCGAAAACAATGCAGAAAGAGAGGAAGTCCCTTTTCTACCCATCTAGGCTTCCTGCAGTTTTTAGACAATTTGCCTTCGTTCTCTAAATCCTGGGAAAAAATGCAGGGCATCAGGTTTTCAACAAAAGACGAAGTCGAAAAGTAAAAAATCTTGCCGAATTCTTAGGCAAAACTAAAATCTAGAAGTTTCCAGTACACTTTAGCTCTCTCTTTTATTTCAAAATATTTCGTGTATGAAAAAGCAATTTTATTTAAAAATATTACGTATAAAAACTTATTTTTTTAATCATATCCTTTAATCAAAATTGACACGAGAGCACAACGTGCGCTTCTAAAAAATAATTTCGTCACAAAGATTACACGCTGCTTAGAAAGAGACTGCGTAGTATCTGAGACTGAATATTCAACGCTGCGTAGCTGAAAAATGTTTACACGCACGAGACAAATATTTGCCACTATCAGAGACTGGCTTCCGATAAGCAGGCATTCGATCGAACCGACTGTTCTGAGTTCTGGTCGGCATTCCCGGCGGGTTCTCTACCGAGCACGAGGTGTGCTGTATCCCCAGCGCTCCGGGGCAACCTTCATTTACATTTCTGCGCGGCGTTACCATGTGTAACGTTCCGTGACGCGGGTTCGAAATTAACTTTCAGCGGCCTGTCGCTTCGTTATCGTCCGACCGGAGGCCGCACCGCGCGCGCGGATGCGCGAGAGTCATTCAGCGAGAGCAGCCGAACCTGCATCCTCATCTCGTAGCATCTCTCGCTATTTACAAGCGGCGGCGAAATGCATCGACAGGGGGAAGGGGGGGAGGATGCTGCCGCCGCAGGCGACGTATTGATTCCCGCCCCCTTCAGACATTCCCTTATACACTCGCCATGTCGCGTCTCTTCCTTATGTAGACGCGAGAGGCGGAAAAAACTGACGGAGGGATGACGATAGTTCTGGTATTGGCCACGGTCGTGGGATCGATCGTACGTCCGCGAGCGGAAAGACGAGGATGGTACATTTTTGCGCGCGCGAGAAAGAGATTCCCGCGCTCGCGCTTACAAACGCGAAACTACTTAACTTAAAAGCCGCTAAAATCCGGCGATGTGCCAAGGACGGCGGGAGAAAATGAGATTTTTAGCACATGTTTTTGCAAAAACATAATATTCCTGAAATACACATCGAGAGAGAGAGATATATATATTTCCATAAAAATCTCTGAGCGTGGGATTGTCGCTCTCCGCGCGATAAAACTGGCGTGAATTTTATTTTTGCAAACACAGGTCTCTTCTCAGAATACGGAGATTATTTATAATTATTGAGGAAAAGGAGGTTTTATATGTATGTACATATATATGTGTATGTACATAATTTGTGAAAATATCTTCGCAACATCGTTGCCACAAATGTGCACTTTGCTTTCTTACATCATATATTTATGTACGTATACATGTATGTGTGTGTACATATATATATATATATATACATATAGTAGCTGCTTATTAATCTATTATTGTCTGTGCTACGTAATATACGAAGTATATTGAGACACAACGTGTTAATGACTACAGTCCTCGATGAAAGCCATCTCGTCTCAAAGCTTTATTTACAGCGATAGATCTTACAGTCTGTTTATAAACAATGGACAGTACGTTGAAATAATATTTTATTCACGTTAAAATACAAAAGGACGAAACGTAAAAAAAAATATTAAGCAAAAAAACATTCGCATGAGTTAAATTCAGCAAAGAGGGGAAAAAAACCACGTGATTATTTCGAATACGCTCCTTCAATAAATGAGACAAACGTATAACGACTCATAATTACTGAGATTTATAATTCTCGCTATACATATGATAGCTGTTTTTTTTTTCTTTTTATTCATTCAATGTTCCATTTTTTATTTTTCTCTTGTGTATTACTTTCTACATTGCTTGTATTGTTGTCTTTTGAGCACGTTGCGCTTGAGGGGATTTTATCCCGGAGCGCTTAATAAATAGCGCTTAATCAATCAATCAATCAACATAAAAATCTAAGAACGTTTAATAAGACATTAATCTAGCAGTCATATTTTTATTCTTATTTCACTTATATCAGTGAGAGAATCAACATGCTTCTCATATTTTCTTGTCTCTCATATTAATACGTTGAGGACGTACATTATAGCGAGTCTAATGTCTTTTTCTTTTTAATTTTGATTTATGTATTATTTTCTCAAGATGATCCCAACCGAGGATCGAAACGTTAAACGTTTTGAATAAAAGATTTTTTAAAAAAATTTTACACACTGTCAACTGTGTTTAGGCTCACATTGGCCAAGTTATTTCTTCGATTTAGTATTTCCGTCATTCCGCGTAACGAAAATCTCCGTAGATTTTCGCGACTGTCAAAGATATCGTAATGACGTCGTTCTGATGACAGTAATAGATCGCGAAAACATCAACGGGTCATTCGCACGCAGGATCATCGAGCATGAGCTCTCGGTGGTGGTCGCTCGTACGCGGCCGGCCGATGGCTTGTATAATGGTGGCGTCGGTGTTAGCGTCGGCGTGATCGGCAACTGCGGCGGCGGCGTCGGCGTCGGCGTCGGCGGCGACGGTCTGCGGAGAAGCGTTCGCGCTGGATAGCTTCGCATCGCGACGCCTCGCGTCGGCGTCGCTGGAATCGTCCGCGAGACGAGCAGGCAGTGGTGGCCAAGGCACCGTGTAAGCGCGTGTAACCGCCATATTGGCCAAACTACGGAAAACGAGTGGCCGACGACAGCTCCTCGCGGGTCGTGGAGCTTTTAAAAGCCCCGTGACGTTTACCGACCTGTCGGCCCGGTGTGATAACGAGGGACACGCGTCGAAAGTGGAGCGAGAGCAAAGTGATAGTCCGCTCGAAAAAAAAAAAAAAAATAAGGGAGGCGAGGAGAGGACACGCGCGATAATTCCGTGTTACGCCTTCGACGTCGCATCGTTTGCATTGCAGTGAGAAAAAGAGATAAACTAGGAGAAAGAAGGATACGGCAGAGAGATAAGATACAACACACGCGTGCGTTCTCAAGTGACATACGTGTTCCGGGATTAACCACGCGATTAACCGAGAGAGAGAGAAAGAGAGAGAGAGAGAGGGATATCAGTGGTGCATTCGAATGCTCCTATCGATCTTTCTGCGCTGCAACGTACCTTTGGGCCAACCGACGTGTATATTTTAGATTTTGAACTTTTCGCCGCTGGATATTGCGTAGCTTCAAGATTTATAAGAGGACCAAGAACTTCTATCGTTATCATTTAGCAGTATCTTTCTGAAAAAAAGCCCGATCTTCCCGTAAAAAAAAAAAAAAGCCTTTCCTCAACCCAACCGATCTCGAAGAGCGACACTTGGCCGTAAAGTCTTTCGAGAGACTAACAAGCAATCAGTCTGCGAGAGAAAATCTTGTAATCAAATATTGTTTAGCAGTCTGCCTTGCCGGCGTGACAGCGTCGCTGGTTCGTTTCTTCAACTACTCACAACTTCTGCCAATCAATAACAGCGCATCGACTCGCTTACGTTTCTCTCACTCGCTTTCCCTCTCTCCCGTCCTCTTTCTCCTTCTCTCTCTCTCTCTCTCTTTCTCTCTCTCTCTCTCTCACCCTTACTTTCTATCTTCCTCTCTTTCACCAAACTATTGTATAGGTATTTTTTCTTTATTTTCTTTCATCGTCTTTCCTTTTTTCTCTCTCTCTTTCTCGCCTTCTTCTGCGCCTGCGCGTGCGAGGTATGCGCGATTAAATATCACGGCACCTGTCAGCAACACGATCAGCAACATCAGCAACGGAGAGACGCGGCGATCACAGCATCCAGCGGCGATCCGTGCCGGCGAAACAACAGCACTTAAACTGGCCGCGTTAGCGCTCGCGCGCATCATCATCTAACAGAAAAAGAGAGAGAGAGAGAGAGAGAAAGAGAGAGGCGCGAATACCTATTTATAATTCCGTCAAAAGTAACGGAGGACGAAACTGAACGCCGCATCACACGGCCACCTACGCCAGCCGGAGATCGCGAGCGTGACGCGACCGCGCCTTTAAATCGCGTAATGGGTCGATCGCGTGCGTGACGTCCTTGTCGTCGTGGTCGGTCCTAAGGTTCAAGGATCTCTCGGTCCTAGTTTGCTGATCAAACGGACGGATTATCGGAATCCGATACAGAGCCCGTGTATCTTCTTGAAGCGCGACAAAGCCTGCCCGATCGTATCGCGCCCACCCTTGTGAGAGAGCGGACGCCATCGACAGCGAAGGACCTCCGCTTCGCTATTCTTCTCAGCGACGAGTCTCGCATCCGCGCACTCTCGTCTCTGTCGTTCTCCCTTTCTCTCCTACCCACCGTGACTCGGCCGACCGACGACGATCAGTCGATCCGCGCGCGCGGTTGTCCTGACGAGAGAGAGAGAGGAGTGGTGGGCGCCGCGTGAGGGTGACGACGGTGGTGGAAGGTGATGTAATATCGTGGTACGAGCGAAGGGGGTCAACCAGGAAACGACCAACAGGAATCGGCAGCAACAGGAAGAGAAACGGAAGAAGGAGCGGGAAATGGGCGAACTATCATGCGCGACCTCGACGATGTAACCCTTTGCTCGTTCGGCTCCGCTATTCAGTGTCGTTGCGCGACGTCGCCATCATCGTCGTCGGTGGTAGTAGCAACACCTCGCCCGATCGCGAGGCCAGGAACCAGATCGGTCGGTTGATACGTGGTTGTGCCGCGTACCTATGTGTCCGCTCGCCGAGTCCCTGAAAGATTAGGGACGCGCTCTGGTCTTGTTTCGCGGTTCGGTTGAGGGCTGAGACTGGGTGCGTGTGCAGGGAGCATGCGGCCTTCGGGCGAGGCCCGGCGAGGCGGCTCCGCGGGAGGACCGGGCTAAAGAGACAATCGCGTATCGGGAGGGACACTTGCGAACGCGGGCACGGTGCCCCCCGCGTCCGTGCCCGCACCCGCACCCCCGCACCTTGGCGTCACGCCGACCACGCGCCGATTAGACCAATCTTGAGGACGCGGGAAGCGAGCTGGACTCGCTTTTGGGCGCATGGAACATGATAGAGGTGAGCGGGGATCGATGTTGCTCGGTGTTCCTAATGTGTTGCTACCTCGTCTTAGAAAGGATTTTAACACAGTCAGCACGGAATATAATTACGGAGTCGCGCTGATTTTTATTGTAAGGTGTTTGTAATTTCACACATGTGGTAGTGAACTAGAACATTAGTATATACATATATATGTGTGTGTTTTTTTTTACTACAAACTTGGAAAAAATTATTTAATAATTAGTATTTAGAGAAATATTGAAACAAAGAGAAATATATATATATTTTTTTACTTTCCCGAAATTACTCTCCAAACAGAGAGTTCTAGCGAATTCTAGAAAGTTTCGTTATTAATATCATAATGACACAGTTTTTCCGCAGTTTATTTAGTCTTTTCTAATTTAGACACACGCGTATAAAATAATGAAGCTAAGTTGGGTATCGAAAATCGATCGCATTCTCCCGCGTTGAAATTATCTCAATATGGGATTGGATTATTGTAAATTAACACACTCTGGTATTACTCATAGTGCAGATAATGAACAGAAACTTCTATTATCGCCGGGTTAAAATCCCGCTAGAAATGCGGCTTATCTGTTCCGCGCAGTATATATTCGCACGCGCGCGAGGATAAATGATAGATACATACATTTATACGCGCGTACACCCTTGATCGAAGTAAATTTACGTAAATCATCGGTGAAAGATACATAGGAGCGGGGGGGGGAGGGAGAGAATTGCAGCTGCACGTGGTCCGCGATTGCGTGCTGCATGAAGTCAACACGCCATTCGGCCATTGACATGTTGACACGCACCTATGCGTAAACACTATTGCAACGTTTCAGTGCGTTTTCAAACGCATCGGCCGCGCGATTGAAGATACACACGACAACGAAGCTACGCGAGAAGATCAATCACCTACGTGTCAGAAATGCACATGTGTCTCTTTGCGCCCGCAAGTCCGTATCTAATCAATTCATTAAGAATAAACAACAAACAAAACCGATAATAATTAAATGATGTATTTGTTATTTTATAAATTATTTGCGACAATTATATGCTGTATGTAAATTATATATTAAATTTAGGTAACGCACATCTCGCTTCAAAAATAATACACTTGCATATCGTTTTACATGTTAACGATATTAGTTTGACGTTATTGCATTCAATGTATCTATATGCAAAATTTACAGCTTGCAGTTCAAAGTGTTTCCTAAATTTCTCGATGTTCCTCGCAAGCAACGGCTTGTTTTTCCACATTGTCTGCCAAAACAAATCGCGCCTCGAGTTTACCGAAATTTACATCGTTACATTGTCGTAACCTGGGAGTAGTTCCGTTTCCAGAGAGACAGAGAGAGAGAGAGAGATACGATTTCCGAAGATATCGGATTGGAATTCGCACAGTGTGTGTGTATAAACGGTAGCGTGTTTTTACGAGCCAGCTGCTCCAAACGCGGTTTTTGCGCGTGGCCGTCTCTTTTCGATTTCCGGCCTGCCCGCCTCCTCTTACGCCTCTCATTTTCCGACCGCGCCAAATTGCCGCGCTCGCGTAAATCCACGTTTGATTTATCGCGCGCTATAAGCGATTAAATTGCCTCGCTCTTGGAACCCCCGCAATCGCTCCGTCTCCCGACTCCCTTTTCTCCCTCCCCATTTATTCACGTCTCTCTCGCTCTTTTCCTCATTTTCCCGTCTTCCTCGTCTTCGCGCGAATCATTTCGTACGTGCCGTCACGTTTACTTGCGGCTACACGTGTACTCTTCACGCCAGTGCTCGCTGTTTATCAATCGCTGCCCACATCCCGTAGAGTCCACACAATCCGATAGAGTCGTTATCGCGCGAACCCGCCGATCGGACAACGGGTCATCGATACACGTGACGTGCAAAGGCTCGTACAGACGTACGAAAAAAAGAAATTGCATTTCGCGAATCTCTTTTTTTTTGTGTATATGTGTCCGGGAGAGAATAGACAGTCCGCGCCGAATATTGTTTTTTTTCTTCGCGAAATTTATAACAGTGAGAGAACTGGAACAAAAAGTCGACGAGTGGATTCTTGTTCATTTTTTCACGAAGTAGTTTTCTTGCGTTCAGCCTCAATAAATTAGAAAGGATATATACGGAGAAGAGAGATATCGTGAATTGTACATTATATATTAAACCTGATCTTCAACACACACACACACACACACGTGCGCGCGCGCGCGACTCAAGGATACTTCATTCCGATTTTAATGAATAAAATATTGCATCTCGCGCGCGCTCTTGAACAAATCCGAAATACTTTGGGAAAGAGAAAAGAGACGAGTGATTTCGATGCGAAAACAAACGTCGTTGGTTCGATCGATTTGCGCTTTGCGAATTAGGACATTTACGCGGTTCGGATTGCGATTTAGACGTTAAAATTTAGCGAGGACCAAGCCGCGTACTGATTTCGAATTGAGATCGTTCTTAAATATGTCATTAAGGGTTTAATCCTCTCCTCAGACTCTTTCTTCAAGAATCCAATATCGATCAGCTCAGTCGTCTGGGAGCGATCATGAATTTTAAATAATATTAGAGACCTCTCGGGGAGAGAGAGCGAGAGAGAGAGAGAGAAAGCTGAATATGGCGAACGGAAGAATAATAAATTTTCTGGCTACATCTTTCTCTCTCTCTCTCTCTCACTTCGATATCGCTTCGATATACCGCCGGGCCACGCTGAAAATACGAGTCAATCGATACGTGCAACTGAGCGTACGACAATCGTATTCGAGCTAATTGGCTGCTTTTGAAAGATTATGTCAATTATCACACAGCTTCGGAAATTTCCTCGCATACAAATCTGCATGAGTTCTTTATATTTCGAACTGTGTGAATTGTTTTTTTATTTGTGCGTTTGTTACTTATTCGAGAAAACAATAAAAAAAAAGAAAGCTCTTTATCCCATCCTCGTCCAATTAAAAAATTTTGTTTGGCTTTTCTGTAATAATAATTGAACGCAACTTCATGTATTTAATGTATTCTTGATGTCGTGATGCACTACCATCAAGTTATCCGATTGAAACTTCGATTAAACCGACGATCAATGCGCGCGCAAGCCGATTGTTACGTTTTTTCGAAATTTCATGTATAAATAGATTATTTACAGTAAGGCTTAATGACTTTTGGTCTAAGCGGGAACAATGTTTTTGTACAAACTCTGAGTTTACGACAAAAAAATAAAATGGAAACGATTTTAATATTTTAGAAAACAAAAAATCGACATGTAGATACAAACACGATATAAAACATCTTTGATCGCTCGCACGAGATTAGATTACTATAATTACGCTGTATTATTTTTAGAACTTTATCACGAGTGCTGATTGTGTACAATATTAGCTCTGCAACCCTATATATTAAAAAGCACACACAGCGTTAATATTTATACAATTCATGTGTTTGCAAAAAAAAAGTCACAATGTCGTCGCCACGTTGCTAAACGTGGTTAGTGAAAACACAAAGAGCCGACAAGTGGCCCGTTGTGTCACGTTGATTTAATAGATCTCTATTCTTAGTATCTTTCTCGGGATAAACTCGTTCGCACGTGATGCGCGCGAATTCAAGAGAACGGATATCGCTTGCAGATGTCGAGCGGTCTCGGTGCAACTGCAATGGGGATCGGCGTTAGTCACGGGACAGGCGGCGAGGGTATAGCTGGTGGTTGCCGCCTCCGTGCGCAGAACCAAAGCCAGACCACGGGGTCCGCGATGCAGCACAGCAATCCGCAGTCATCGTCTCAGCAGCAGCAACAGCAGTCGCAGCAGCAACAGCAACAGGCGTCCGCCTCGCAGCAGCAGTCGCAGCAACAACGTCAAACGGCCGGATTAATTGGCCGCTCGAAGAAGGACAACTGTTGCCTGTGCTGGTGCTGTTGCTGCAGTTGCTCGTGGTATTATCGATCCTGCCCACTCGCATCTCGTACATCGATGCGGTCGATCCCAAGGAAAAACGCTTGCTCAAACACACAGAAATCCCGAAGGCAGCAGACTTGCTCTTAGACTTACTTTATTTTTTTACAAGATTGATCTTATGATACTCTACTTAAAAATTTTTATAAACATGTACAAGAATCAAGAAAATGTTCTCCAAATATTTATTTACTTGAAACAGATGTTATTCTCTTTTTTTTTTTTATTATAGTAACGTGATCATTTTGTAGAGCGAAGACGATAGCGCTGATGTACGAAGCGTTTTTATTCGAATTTTTTTTTTTTTTCACACGGCAATGGACAAATCGTTAATGAGCACAAAGGTAGTAGTAGATTCTCCGAATCGCGTTCGTAAGACGGCTTTTTGCTGTCTGTCTGCTCTAACTGCGAGCTGCTGACAAAGCGAATCAGCACGAAAGAATTTCTCATTTTAATCACCGGCGCGAGATAGATGAGAGAAAGCCGCGCGCTATTATCGTTATCGCCGCGGCTATTTTCGCGCTTACCTCCTCATCTACCGAACCTCTCGGTCATTGAAACGATATCGGTCCATTGTCTTTTAAACTCTCTCTGTGTGTGTGATCCATTTATATATATACGCAGACGTATCTACATATATTGCCTTTCTGTGTTTCATGCCACGAAGTAGGAATTCATGGTAAGCAGGCCACGGACTGTGTGCGTTAATGCTGCTTGTTTGTTATGTCGATGACGATGCTATCATAATGCACGTATTACGGCTCTCAGAAACGGGGTTATGCACATACCACGCGTCGTCCTTCCTCCTCGCGACCCATCTTCGCAGATTAGACGCGAATAGCCTATTCATTCCGGGCTAGCATCGACCCGAAAGACGATCTTAGATGCAAACGCCGTTTCCTGAATTTTCAACGCGGAATTTTGTACGCGACTGTATGCGCGACGAGTGTTTTTTTTTTTGTGCACTCTATGTATATCGCGGAGAGACAAAAAAAATTTTGTTAAAACTATCTCAAAACCTCTCTTCGTTGTATGTGCGACACACATCTCAGAATTTTCTGCTTGCTGCATGTTGCGCAACGCGTTCTACTTTTCCTTAGTCCTTAAAAGTCTTAAACACACGCGCGAGATGACAGTCTAAAACTCGATTCGAAAAGAGTCAAATTTTATCATTTTCGCAGGTTTTGAAAAAGTTTTGCCAATACGAAAATATTAAATAAAAACATTTCTCTTTCCGAAAAAAGAAGATATCTCACACACACACGCACACGAATAGTTTTATAACAAACAGTATAATGATAACAACGAGAGATTTTTCGCATTTGTTTGCGCTGTGTTTTTTCAGTCGACGCACATACGTGCCTTTCTTCCTTCTTCGTTCAACCGCTTCTTTTTTTTCACGTGTTGTTTGTGATAAAATGAAATAGAAATGTTCCCGACACACAAAGACCACGCCATGTCCGCGAACATGTGAAAAAGATGACAAAAAATTCGGACTTGCGAAATTATTCTCTTACTTTTGCTCGCATAAAAATGTTTCGCAAATATAAACATGAGTCTGTTTAATAATAAATTACGCGACCGTAGCTGAGAGAGAGAGAGAGAGAGAGAGTAATTTTTTCGTTATCTGCAAACCGTTTAGAACGTCGTTTATTTCCGCAGTTGTGGTTCGCAAACGTTATGGAACAGCCGCGTCATCAAGCACAAAGAATCGGCCTTCCAATGACCCGGTTCTGTTGGTGTCTGTTATTGACACGAGTAATATTTTCTCTCTCGGTTCGATGCCGACTTTTTCACATCTCTTTGTGTCTCACGTTTTCCGCGGCTCCAAACTAAATTAGCTATTCCAACGATCGCGTTAGAGCCGCCCATTATCGTATCTCGATAGAATCATCACATATTCCTTCCCTTCTTCGTTTTCGTTCGTTTTTTTATTTCGTGGCTTTTTATTTTATTTTCTCATTCCCGAGACTTTGCTTTTCTCATTTTATTAACTTTTCGCTTTTTTGAAAAATGTGTGTCGCATGTGTTGCTTTCCGTTCGTGCTCGTGTCCGGCGGAAAAAATTTGTCATCAAACGAAATCTCTTTGCATGATTACAAATTGCAACGTGAATGGATTTCAATTAATCTCGTTACGAGAAACGATAACGACGGGTCAATATGTCTGTGATGTCGTCTCTCAGTTTGGCGGCGATCGGCGGTAACTCGACGGGCGCGAGCGATCAGAGCAAGAAGAAGGGCAATGCTAGCAGCGGCGAGCACAGCGGCGGCATCAGCGGTGGCGATCTTTCGGGTGCAGGTGCGGGTAACGGTCTCGACGGACATGACGGCCACGAGGGCAGCTTGGAGGAAATCCGGTCGTGGGGCGCGTCCTTCGACAAGCTGATGAAAAGCACCGCCGGCCGCAACCTCTTCAGGGAGTTCCTCGTGAGCGAGTACAGCGAGGAGAACATCGCTTTCTGGCTCGCGTGCGAGCAGCTCAAGAAGGAAACGAATGTCGAGAGGATCGAGGAGCAGGCGCGCTTCATTTACGAGGATTACATATCCATACTTTCGCCGAAGGAAGTGAGTAATCGTATAACAAAGGATCCGCCTTTAAGGAATTTAAGTTTTTTTTATTGTAAAATAACGTATGTCGATAATTATTTATTAACGAGTCACCTCAGTATTTATAACATGTTTTTTTTTTTTTTTTAATGCGATAAAAACTTGTTCTTGCCAAGAAAAACGCGTTATATTATTACATTTGCTCGAGAGATATAATCGTCAATCTGTACACGCAAACAGAATTTCTAACGTAACCGTCAAATTGTTATTTCTAGTAGCCGTGCAAAAATTGAAAAACAGAGTAACGAGTTGACATATGTTTAACGAGTCTTCTCATTAGTACTTAACCGTTTTTTACGTGATTTTTTTTTAATACGATGAAAAATTGCCGCGAAAAAAACGCGTAGTGTCATTGGATAATCATCAATCTGCGCTCACGCACTCACGCACAAACAGAATTTTCAATGTTAACCGTCCAGTTGTTATTTGCAGTAGTCGTGCAAAATTAAACACCAGCGTGATTCGATTGAGTTATTTATACGTTCAACGAGTCGTCTCATTAGTATTTAACGTGATTTTTTTTTAAATACGATAAAAAGTTGTTATTTCCCACGAAAAACGCGTTACATCATTACATTTGCTCGGAGAGATAATCATCAATCTATACACACTCGTACACACACACACACAAACAGAATTTCTAATGCAACTGTCTATTTAGCTAATATATAATGGCATACGCAGTGTGTCGCAGCGCGATCGGTATCTGCCGCTTTGACTAGCCGGTGCGCGATGCATCATACATTTCATAACATAAAACGTATTCCTACCTACTCTCTCTCTCTCTCCACCCGGAGCTGTTAGCTTTGACGACGGAATCGATAATGTTATAGGATGCATTATCTAATTACGCCATTTTATCGGGTGTGAAAACCCTGGAGTATATACGCGGAGCGCGGCGGAATTAGAAAAAATGAGGCAACAAAATTAAAGCTGCAGTTTTGAACAAAGACGAGGCGAGGTTGCCTCTTTTTTTTTTTCTTCTTCTTTTTTCTTTTCTCGCCGATATAAAATTTCCGTTTTTTCTCTTTTAAAACTCGCGAATGCGAAATTGTGACTGACTTTTTCTCCCTCGTATTAACCTACTGACCCAGTGACCCGGTGACTCGCTTAACAACGACCTATCGGCCGCCCAAACGGGGCAAATGCCACGACTAAGCCATCTTTTACCATTTGAACATTACGGCAAATTGTATATTACACGTCCGCGCATTATTGCAATCGCGTAGATAGTTTCGCGAGATAACGTGAGAGATCGCGCGCATTACACCTCGCACACATTACACAGTCCACAATTCTCAGAACAAGAATTTTATCTCCGATCGTTTGCGTCGTTTGTGCGACTTTGAACGATCGTTGGCAATCATACAAATAAGAACGATGCAATTTAGATGTTTTTTTTTTTTTTTAATTCAAATTTCCTCAACTTATATGGATTTTTTTCTACATTCGTTCCGCCTGCAGGTGAGTCTGGACTCGCGAGTACGGGAGGTCGTGAATCGCAACATGGTCGCGCCTACGCCGCACATGTTCGACGAGGCGCAGCAGCAGATCTACACCCTCATGCACCGGGACTCGTATCCTCGCTTCGTCAACAGCGAGATTTACCGGAGGGCGGCCAGACTGAACAGCAGCGGACCGCCGAGCCCGGGCACCGAGAAGGAGCACAGCGGCGGGAAAACGAAGGGCAAGAAAGGCGCAACGTAATCGTGATTGACGGGTTTAGGGATATCGGGGGCGCGGACCAAGATCTTCAAAAATTAATAAAGTAGTTTCCACCGAGGCACACACACACGCACGCGTTGATCGGCCGAAAAACAACGTTCGACAATTGGACTTGCGAGCGACACGAACTCTCCTCTCGTCTCGAGAGGAGCTTTCCGTCAAAAGACGACGAAATCGCCCGTGCGGACGATATGGCCGATGAAGCTGATCTCCCTCAGGATCGTGAAAGATTCATCCACCGTTGTGGATGTACGACGAGTCTCCTAGCGCTCGCGTCGAATCGGAAGCCAGGAGCTTGTTCAGTGATTCGCTCTTCCACGCGAAGGCGCAACGGGGCCATGTAATCGCGCTCGCGATAATCGCACACGCGAGCCACATTACGACGCGATAATAATCATGATGACGGACTGAACGTGCCGACGAGATCTCGTGGTCGGTCGCGCAGATCACGGATCGCGGCGTTCCACTTCCAGAAACTCGGTGCAAAGCACGCGGCACGACACGTCGTAGCCGGGTAAAACAAAACAAAATAAAACAAAAAAAAAAAAAAGAAAAAAAAAAGTCACGCGATCGCTCGGGGATGGCGTGGACATCATATGCGAGCACCGCCCATCCCACCGAGTCCATCGATCTTCGAGCCTTGCGATCTTCCCTCGTTGTTGTTGTTGTTGTTGTTGTAGCTCAGCAGCTTGCGGATGTCGAATCGGGCTCTCGCACGAACTTTCGTCCTTCCTTTCGCTCTTCTCGGCTTAAAAACCAGCGAATTTGATCCGAACTCACATAACTTATACGATTTATACGATCTCCAGTACATTTATAAAAAAAAATATATCTATATCTCTCTACTTTATTTCGCGGCGAATGTTGAAAGAACCTTAAACAAACACTTGCGACTGTATGCATATATATTTTTCGATCAATCGGATTCACGCGCGTTGAACGTGAAAGATATGTGATTCCAATTAAATTCGCAGCACTCTCTGAAAATAAAAAAAAAAAAAAAAAAAAAAAAACGAAATGTAATATAGTAGAATGACCTATTTGATGCGTTCGGTCGACGCGATGACGATAATCGCCGCCATAGTTACTATACGTGTCCGCCCAGAATCCCGCGAGCAGCAATGCTCGCTCTTTCGTGTGAGGGGATGTCTCTCTCAAGCGTTATGAAATAAATATTCTACTCTCATTTTTCTCCCTCAAGACGCACTCCTCCCCCGCCCCGGACGCATCTTAGTCGATCGTGTGTTTCCTGTGATCTTAAGATAACGCGCGTAGCGAGGACGCTGGTCGAGAGTCGTCGCGCGTCCTCGCGAAAGATAGGTTTAATCTGCTCAAGATCGAACTTTGCCGTTTGCTCTTTCTCTCTCTCTCTCTTTTTCTCTTTTTCTCTCTCTCTCTCTCACTCAATCTCTTTTCCGCGACGTTTCTCTTTCACAGTTATAAAAATCGAGTCAACGTCATCGTCATATATTACAGCCCGATGTAACTTCAGGGTAACGTATCGTAACATAACATAATGTAACGTATTTTTTATCGCTCGTACTTTTTCTACAATCGCCGGTGATCCAGAACGCGGAGAGTCTTTTCTCCTCCGGGAAGAACAGAGATCGCGAAAAAAAAACTGCATTTATCAACAAAACAAACTACACACACAAACAAAGAAAAAGACGTAGAACGATGTCGAGAAAGAGGGAAAGGAGGATAAGAAGGTGGTTGTGTGTCTTCTTCCGAGCATTCTGCGTCAAAGTTCATTGGCGTTTTGCTTCCATCGCGGGTATTACGGGTTGCCGGTGGACGGGGATCTTTCGTCATTTTTTTCTCTGGGTACGTCATCCCCACAGCGAAGACTGAGCTACTGCCAGCGAAAACATTTAAATAATCCAACGTGCGTGTCGAGAAGTCGGTTAATCAGACGATAGGAACAAAAGATAGAAAAACAAAAACAAACCAAAGATAGGAACAAAAAAACAAAAAGAATACACTACCGAACGCACACGCGACCGTACAAACACACATACACACGCACACACACATTCATGTATCCACGCTGACGCAGAGCGTGTACACAGTCGCAGTTTTACTCTAAAGTCTAAGATGTATCGCCTCAACCGATTAGTTTACTCTAAAGCGTGAGGCTTCCAGTAAACAAATCTGTACGCTCGTGTAAAAAATAAAAAAATAAAACTTAATCATCGTCACGCGGAAACGCGAACGGAAACGCGTGATCATGGAAGACGGCCTAAGCACGAGAAAATATAACTACGTAGAGTCTCCTCGAACTCGCGCGAAATCGAGGCTGTGACGCGTCACAAATTGGACTGTCAACGTTAAAGAGTGGATACAAAAAAAAAAAAAGAAAAAAAAAAAGAGGAGAAAACACGAAAGAAGAAAAGAAGAGAAAGTGGGCGCTGATGCGAAGGAGCGGCAAGGCGTCGCGGCGCGGATTATATTTTAGCGTTAATTACGTATTAAAAGTATGTGACGTAAGAATCTATAAAGTAATCAAATAAATAAAAAAAAAAAAAAAAACGACGATTTGACGAGCAACGCGCGCTGTCACGATGTCGAAAAACAAAAAAAGGCCAGCGGCATTATTCGCGTCGCGGCGTCTGTTCGCCGCTGAAAATTTCCTCTTGGCCGCGATGCGCTTCGACCGATCGCACTTTCCTCACGGACGATATTCCACGGCTCGTCTTCGGATCCGTCTTCAGAGATCTCGCGCAATGCCGAGGGTTTACATCTGAGATTTATTGCAGGGCAATGCGTTTGACAGCAACGAGTAACGTAAATGCTGGAGAATTTATTCCCAGATAAGTTTACGATTATATTAAAATGCGAAAAAAAAAAAAAACATACACGCTACTAAAACGCGATGGGGAAGAAATGCTTGTATAATGTTAAGTATATAAACTTAGCTCTTGATATAAGATAATCTCCGTACGAAAATCTCCTCCCCAGATTTACTTTACATACTGCGATTATAAGTAAAACGTCAGACGCAAGTTTCGCGAAATGGATGTTAGATGTAAATCTATTGCCACCGCTAGCAAATATCTCGTTTTCGCGCATCGTGAAATCAAGTTTTTGTTTCGGACAAGAAAGAGCGGCGCTTCGTTGCAACATATCCGTTACGCATTTTTCTGTTTTCTTTGTTTTCACAAAATACAATAATATATATATTTGTATTAGGGGATGTGTGCGTTACATGCGAGAGACGACGCTCGTTGCGATTGGATTGAACGAAATTTTTTTGTTCCAAGTAGTCAGATCGATCGCAAGCGCTTCTGACTGTACATATAGAGAATAAGACCCTTCAGAAAAATGATGAAGCCCATGTAGGTCGGTCCAATGTCTGTTTTTTTGTTATTGTTGTTGTTGTTATAGTTAGTTCTCGCAATCAGTACCTCGGAAAATTTCGGTAGTTTAACTGATTTTCGACAGTGAGACAATTTTTTTTTTTTTTTTTCGTTGTCGACCGAGAGAACGGAAGAAAGTTCGAGCGCATCGCGGCGCGATCTCTCCGTTTAGAGAATTGCAGATAGACTTCGCGACAAGCGGGCATGTTAATCATATACATATATATGTATATTATATACACACAAACACACACACAAAAATATATATATATACATATATATGATACAATATATAACACACAAAAGACGCACGTGCTCTCCCGAGGATGACAATCGGGAGAACAAAGAGAAAAAAAAAATATATACATGGGCGCGCGCGTGTCTCTAGTCAAAGAAAAAATAACCGAAGTATCGTCGGCATCGTCGCGAGCGGACAGCACAAGCGGTCAGTTTGTGGCTACTGCCCTGTAGATAACATATAGATAGGCATATAATGAACGAAAAAAAACTTAATGATTATATAAATATAAATATATAAATAATATATATATATATATATAAATATGAGAGAAGAGAGAAAAAAAATATATATATAAATATACAGAAAAATTATGTGCTATGTTTCACATAGGTGCGAAGTGCGAGAGCGTGTGTGATATTAAACAAAGAATGAGAGAGAATGCGAGTGAGTTAACAGATTCTTTTTAAATCTTCGATTCTTTATTCGACGCGAGGGCAGCCCGTCCGCCCGTCACGCTCGAAAACGAAAAACGTACAGTAATCTAGTCGATCTTAAATATATATCGATGATGACGCCGTGCACGCGCGACACCGAAGCGGAAGACGACGAAACGTGAATACAATGAAAGTCTCAAAGCTATGAGATAACATCGCGCGATTAGAAACGAGAGAGAAGAGGACGGAGCGATAGCACACACACACACACAGACACACACACACGCACACACGACACGTATAAGTAGATGTTTCTTTAAGACTCGTTAAACGCAATATTACGTTGACTGTGTTTTTATGCGTGACGCTATATTTAACATCGTGTGTATATCGTTACTGGTATTATTAGTGTAAACTCTCGTGTAGGCGGTTTTTTTTGTAATTCTTATTTTTATTGCGCGCGACTTTTGCAAAGGAATTGCAAACAGAGAAAAAAAAAAAAAAAAAAAAAAAAAAAAAACTCGTGAACACTCTTCGCTCTTTCCTCTTCTGTCTCCGGCAAAGCTGTTCATTTTAGGACTCCAACGTGGCTTCCGGAGGCTTTGCGTCGGCATCGTCGATGAAATTAAGCGGTGAGATTGCTCGAACGTTGTCTTTACTAATAAACGCACAAATTTCTCAACCTTCGATCCCCTGCTTCTTTCTTCACGTGGTAATCCCTCTTAAGAACCATGTAGAGCAGAGTGAGAGAGAGAGAGAGAGAGGAGGGATGGGGGGAAGGAGGAAGGGAGGGAGAGACAGTGAGAGAAAGAGTGAGAGAATGAGAAAGGGGTAAGGGCATGCTAGAGCCATTTATCAGCACAGCTGTAATCGTGCATGAATCTCTCCCGAAACCTTTGCATACTTTGATTTACGTTTTGATTTTGTTTTTTATTTTTTATTTTTTATTTTTTTTTGAGGGGACATAATAAACTCGTGCAACGAGATGCGCAGAGGTAAGTCTCTCGTAAACTTGATTGATCGCGACACAACAAAAAAAAAACATGCTTAACAAATCTATATTTCAGACTGAGCTGTGTATGGAACTACTTGAAAAATATACAAGAACAATGTCGACATCAAACCAACAAACTTTAATTTTGATATGTATGTATTTTTTATCACACTTTAATTTTAATAATATAGATGTGTGGAAAGAATAGAAGTTATTTAATTAATATATTTTACTGAATGCGAAGTGTCTTTTTTTTTTTTTTTATCAGTACACAAAGCACAAAAGACAAAAAGAGGTGTGTGTTTCATAAAATAATAATGAAACTATCGAACTATCAGCGAGACAATTTAAGTGAGAAAAGCGTGTTTCTTAAACAAATTATATAATAATAATATTTAATGTTATGTGTTTGAAAATATTGAAATAAATAGAAGATTTTTAATTTTTTTTCTTATTTTAAAACTGTTTGCAATCTTCTCTACAGATGGAACCTTCCACCAGACAAGCACGTGTCTCTCTAAAAATAAACGACTTAAAAACGTCTTATTGTCTCTTAGACGTCTTTAAGATGTCTTTCGGCCTTCCTTTGCTGTCTGGATCCTGAAATGATTCTGACGTGCTGATTCTGGTGTGCTGATCTACGTGTTGCTGGTAATACAGAAATCGTGTAAAATATATACGTATCATGAACAATTTCAACACGTGTTTCAGGAAACAATCTGCAGAGCTCTTTGTGCAAGTCTTTGACTGTAACTACGATCTGCTACTACGTATTTTTGTGCTGTAATAGAGACTGACAGCGTCTTCGTCGTCTAGATAGAAAAAAGAGTGAAAAAAAAAAACTAGACAGCAACAGTACAAGATGAAGAAAGACAGAATAAGACATACGTTGCGCTAAATTAAAAAATATATTTACAAAATTAACATAAGTAAAGACAGAAACTTTATAAACATCCATATTTCGATTTGCCCCCAAAAAAATCTTGAAACGCTTTTATTTATTAAAAAAATCTAATATCGCAATGACATCTGCAAATCGAACAAAAACATTGCTGGCGGCGTCCTCAGGTTCTTGTTTGTCAAATGATGATAGTCTCATTACATGTCAATAAATAGTACTTGACGTATGACTTGTTCTCCCTCTTTCTTCATCACGTATTGTAGCTGTTTCACTTTTATGAATCACTTTTCTGCCACTTGGAATAACGAAGGCGCTATTAATGTTAATACGTACTTATTAATGTTAATTACACGGCAAAGCATTATGAGGATAGGTGGAAATATC
This sequence comes from Pseudomyrmex cubaensis, assembly GCA_014825685.1. NCBI lineage: Eukaryota > Metazoa > Arthropoda > Insecta > Hymenoptera > Formicidae > Pseudomyrmex > Pseudomyrmex cubaensis. The sequence goes on along the minus strand of QVOA01006440.1, from coordinate 5,665 downwards.
TAACAATCCGCGGTTACATGTCAAAGGCGCAAGGAGGAATCTTAAAAATTAGCGAAGCGCGCGCGTATCTTCGTGAATTTTTTACAGCCGTTTAATTTAATGCGAAAACTTGACTGGATTTCATCACAGATTTAAATAATTTTGAAAACGCATATCTCGTTACGCGCATCTATAAATATACATTTATTTTATAGCAATATACAAAACCATAAGATTTATTGATTCTTCGAAACTCTTATTTGAAACTGGACAAGTATCGTTTTATAAACTCGTCGCCCAACGTAAGTATTTTATTGTTAAATAAATCGTCAGTTTGCGAACCGATTGTTAATCCTACGCAATTGGAGCTGCAGCTGTGGGTACTTCGATCCGAACAGATGATCTTCGGTTCTCTCAACGCACCACCTAATCGGGTGGGCGTAAACTGCTACGTGGAAAGCGCGCGCGTAGAAGAACAATCTGTAATTCAGACTCAGAGCTGTATCGATTCCGCCATCAGCGTTTTGTGTTTTACAATTCGTTATTGTCTACGCTATCTTGGGGAAATTTTTTTGTCATTGTGTTTTCTCATATTTTACGTACCTGGTATCTCGTACATATCAAAATTTTTTAATCATTTTTTACTTGCACACACACAGGCTTTTATTCAAACTTTTCACGATTATTTTCGAGAGTCAGTCGATCGATCAAAAAGTTTGCGCGTGTTTTATGTGCGCGCGTATATTATAATACATAATACTTATCTTGCACAGTATATATATATATCTCCGTGGTACCCCAGCCGTGGCGCGATCGTAACCTATAACCGAGTGGTAGTATCCATTCCCAAGGAACCACAGACCCCACGTGAAATCCGATGCGATGTACAAAGTATACGCTCCGCGCTCCCTCGCTTCGAGGAAGGAGGAGTCCCATCGCGCTGAAACATGCACCCGCTTTCTTCACCTTACACGCGCGCGGCAATCCGGTATACACGTCGCTCAAAAACCATCTCTCAACCCGATATCGAGCACGGATATCTGTGGCAATGCGTGAAAACTCTCAACTTTCTCCGCGTATCAATGCGCGAAATTAATTCACATATCGATTTAAACTGCGAGAATTATTATCGCATTATGTGAAATATTTTTCTTTTCGCGGCCGAGCGCTTTATTTTATCTTTTCGTGTCAGTAATGTCATACATTTTATTAATGATCCAGTTAGAAAATCAGTGCGCGAGCATTGGAAAATATTGTCAAAATTAATTAGCTTGATTTTCCGATCGACTTGAGAGAATTTTCAGTCAATTGAACGTTCGATCAAAAGAGAATATTATAATTTGGGATCGCGCGCGAAAAATGCATTGTTTGGATATTTGAAACAAAATTCCGTGCGTATCGATCCGCGTACGAGATACTCAAGTACACGTACAGATTGTTTTTTTTTTTTTTCTTTTTTATTACAGTAGCGTCGCGCAAGTCATCATGCGCATACACACGCATTACGTGCGTGCATCGCCGCGAGTCTGTGCGTGCGCGTGCTCGATATAAAAATCCACTCGCCGGCTTGAGTGGCGTCGGCTTTGAGTTTTTTTGCTTCTGCCCCTTGGCTACCGGCGCGGCGGCGGCTGCTCTCTCGGGTGCGCTCCGATGGAAACGATCGTGATCCAGAGGCCAAGGAGAAAACCGAACCCGCTTAAACTCTTTCTCGAGAACCCCCGCCTCCGCCCCCGTTTGTCTGCATTGCGTTTCGTCGTGCTGACATCGTTTTCGCGGCCTTCCACGCCGACTCCTCTCTCCACGCCTTCCTCTCCTCGCTTTTAATCCTTTCCCAGCGTAGCCGCGCTCTTTAGTGAAATCGTATCTGGAATTTCTAGCGGCGATCCGATACGAACTGTTTACGCGCTTGAAATTATCTTTGGAAAAAAATGGTTTTATGTAATTCTGTTTGCGATCTCTTACATGTATTTAATGTTTCCCTAAAATTTTTAATGCGTATTTAAGCGACGATTATCCTTTTCGCGCGCGCGCGTTTGCGTCTCGGCTTGGAGAAAGTACGCAACGTTTTTTGCAGCACATATTATAAATCCGGAGTCGATATTGTAAAACTCGTAGAATGATTTACGACGAGAGCTCGTTCATCACGTTGTACATCGTCGAGTTACTACACCGCCTCGGGATGTTACTTTCCGCCTCAGTGTCACGTTGGATCACATCTTCCGTAACGTCACATCAGCCATTTCCTTCTCTCCCTTGGCACGGCCGCGTAGACGTCCATCTCGGCGAGAGGAGAATTTTTTTTTACACGCGCTTATTCTCGATGATATTAATTATCTCCTCGTTCTCAACGCGCATTACTGAAATTTGTTATCGTCTCCGGTAATAATCAAATATACACTCCCCGTACGGAATCCGTAATGAGAGGCCTCATCTGTGCGCGAGCATACGGACGCTGGAGATCTCTCGCGCTCTTTTCTTTTTACCGCTCTCTCTCTCTGTGTGCGACACTCGCGAAATAAGGCGTTTCCAGTAATTCGCGGTTACAATATTGGGACTGGATCGGCGGAATTTTCTCTCGAATTACACGCAGAGTCTTTGTTACGGCCATTATTATTAGCCCCGACTATCGACCATTGTGTCCTCGTATTCGTGAATTACAAAAAGACGCGCCGAATTACGTGAAAGAAATTCTCGGGGAAACACAGTTTTTTAAATTGTTGCTCGCACAAAAAAATAACGGATCAGCTTCTTATTCAAATAAAACTAAATGTTGCGAAAAAAAAATATCTTATGCGCGAGTTTTTTAGTATCGTGCGAACTGTTTTAATTAACGGAATCTGTTTATAAACGACCGCCATTAAGCCGATCCTCGATACTCTTCGCAACCATCTTGGATTTTTTTGACGTCGGGAGCGAGGGAATAATTATGCTGCAACTTTGTGGCATTACACTTTATAGTCGAAAAAAAAAAAAAACAACATTCGTTCTTTCAACTATAACAGTATAATGTTGCTACAGAAAATGTGTGTGAGAGAGAGAGAGAGAAGAGATCTGTCGTATGATAGAGAAAATCTCGTTTGGGTTTCATGAGATGTACAACGTTCGATTCCGGGTCTCATTTGGTGTAACGTCCTTGAGGAGATTTCATATGCGAGATACGCGCGGAACACACCGCTCGGAATCGAGGCCACTTTTGGAATTGATTCGCGCGCGAATCGATTAACACACAACGGCCACGGCAATTCGTTCGCAAATGATGAAAATTAATGCGCGATTCGCGTGCTAGAGACGACCGTCTTTTTATTTACGTCGTCATCTTTTGTGGACGATAACGACGTCGTACAAAAAAAAAAAAAGAAAAAAACAGCTAAGACACGAAAACGAGGGATATGATTGCACTTAAATCGGACATGATGTTCTAAATTAGCTTCAAGTATTTCCCCGAGCGACAACGTAGTATTTCTGTCGCAGCTTGAAAAAAAACAAAGCAAAAAAAAAACGAACATCCACGATCGCGAAGAGAAGCCAAGAAGAGATAAACAGATTAAATATTCCGTTCGTAATTAAATCCATCCGCTTACAGAGTTATCTAGCCGGATGCCTATCGAGATCCTCGAATCGATCGAGTCGATAATCATCCAGGCGTAAATTTCCTGAATCTCGTCTCCTCCTCGCTCGATCTCTTCGTCTTTTTCGACACAAAAGTCCGAGGACGTGACTCTGCCGAGATGGAAAGGGGAGACGAAAAGAAAAAGAGATCGGGATAAGGGGAACAGAAGAGAGGGCTGTTTTTACTCCTCGCGCTGGTATTCCTTTTCCTTCCCCTCTCTCCTTCTATTTCTCTCTATCCCTCTCGCTATTTTCGTTCCTTCGTTGCGAACCTCCGTCCTCATTGCGCGCTGTCGTCCACGTTCCTCGCTTCTCCGCGAAGAACGACTATGATCGGGCGTCGAAATGCGTGACGCACCTTCCGATGCGATCTGACGTGTGCGCGCATGTGTGTGTGTGTGCGCGCGCGCGCGCGCATGTTCTAGCCAGCTACTGATTGGAAAACTGATGGGAAAAAAGCACGAGAAAATGTTTTATTATAATTTATCTGAAGCGCACGAAAAAAAAAAAAAACAAGTTTGACTAAAACTCGCTGCTTCCACTAAAGCGCGATCTAATCCGCTACGCGTGTATTGTGAGAAAGAAAAGCTACGTCAGTGGCGAGACGACGACGACGACACGGGAGAAATTTCTCGACCAAATAAACGCACTTCGCGGCGCGGGAGATCGCGGCCACGCCCTGTCTTCTTCTCTTGTCGCTGCTGGCCTTCCTCGGACTCTTCAGGACCGAACATACGAGCGAGAGACGCGGCGAAAGGAAGTGGAGAACGCGTGTGCCCGTATACGCACGTATACGCACGCACACATACACATCGAGGGGCCACGGGAGATACTCAGCGAGGTCCGGAGAGGGCCAAGGGCGCCTCTCTCGAAGAAACTGACGCGTCCTCCATACGGTGAGAAAATCCTCCACCCGCGGGAGGAGGAGGAGGAGGAGGAGGAGGTCTGGTGCAAAAGAAGCATCGCGACCGACGTGTGTGCGAGAGAGTCGGCGTCAGGGAGGATCGGGGGGCGAGAGAGGTAAGACGAGAGGGTGCATCGTCTCTGGACAACGACCCACTCCTTCGCTTCATCTCTCTCCGCTTTTCTCTTCTCCGCTCAACCGTCCTTACCTCTTGACTTCTCGTTTTCCTCCACGCGTCTCTTTCTCTTTTCACGTTTATTAGAATGAAAACGTCATTATCGAGTCAACCGTAAGCCCGCCACAGTCAGTCGCAGCCACTTAGCGACGGTCTTATCGCAAACGCGAAACTAAAAGAAAAAATGTGTTAAAATTACTGTTAAGATGATTCGCATTAAGAAACTTATTCTTTTTTAAGCGAGAAAAAAGATATACCTAAGTTCACGCCAATGTGGCGTCACCGTCAAATCATCTTGGTGCCAGTCGACCGTAATTTTGGACCCAAAAATGAGCGATAGAATCTAAGGCGTCCGTCTTAGGGGAGATAGAAATTTAGTCGGGGTCAGAAGTCCAAAACGTAACAAACTTTCTTTTCTCCGCGTTCCATATTTGCTAAATGTTTTTAATTATATTGGAGCAATTATGTTCGAACTTAATTACTTAAACCTGATGCCGTTTACCGCGCGGTGTGAATGTAACAACGTGCTTTTACAGATAGAGTAACAAGTTGGCGGATCGTTAGCGTGTCTTATGTCACGCGCTTCTGTGACGGCTGTTTCTTAGTCAATCATTATGTCACCTAATTCCCCATGCGGTCTCAAGACTTCTTTATTATTCCTGTCGCACGCGCTAATGTTTGTCACCGCGTCGTCGTCGGGTAAACAATCGTAGCGACGTCGCGCGTGTTTTGCCATTAATCTCTCCCTTCCACGGCGTGGAATCCAATCGATCTTTCTCCTCGAACTCTCGTATACTTACGCGATATTTCGATATGGTAGCGTATCGGAATTGTTTGCGTTTACGATCTCTCTCTTTATCTGCAACGCTGCCTCTTCGGCGGCGTTTCGCGCTCGTAATCGCCGGCGGCAGATTTGCATTTAATCGGCATATTGACTTCCACGAGCCATAAAATATTAGAAGCTAGTGGTACAGGCCAGGTAAATATATATATATATA
>QVOA01006439.1:0-21373 GCA_014825685.1 Pseudomyrmex cubaensis | reverse complement strand
TGTGTCGGCTATACACGACTGATGGACTGAGTTCTTCCTATACTTACAAATTTTAAACACTAGAAAAGACCCAAATTTAGGGTCGAAACGTTTGCTATTATTTTCAAATAAAGAAGTTTATTGACCCGAAGATCTGGTTTTTGCTTTGTATTGGCCACTTCCTTCCCATTACAATTTTTAATTATTTTTGATTGTGGTGAAAATAAGTCTGAAATAAAATAAAATCAAACTGATTTTTGATACATGTACATGTATATACATATAAAGTAGATTTGATGTGAGCCAATATGAGTTAAACACCGGTGATGTTGTGTAGTAAAAAATCTTTTTATTATTAAGTACCAAACGTTTCAACTCAAAATTGGGTTTTCTTTAGTGGTAGAAAATTTACAGTAAACAACTGTTAAAAACACATTGAAAATAAATACGGTTTGCCAATACAAATTAAAAATTGTTATTATCGAACATCATAAAAACTAGATTAAGACTAAGATTAAAAAAACTAAGATTAGACTCACCAATTGAGAACTAAGTCGTGCATCAGTGCTCAGCCGTATGCAAAAGATCGAACTCTCAAATGACGCTTTCAATTAAAAACAAGAAGTATTATTATTCAAATAAAACATAACTGTCACAGATTGCAAGCCGAGCTGAGAAACAACTGCGATGGAAAACAACACTGATACACGGCCTTTACAAATCAAGGAATATATACAAAGTTCCCCACTCGAAAAAAATTTCACATGTTTGTTATAATATGGTAAACAACTGAGACAAACTTATTATATTTGATTTTATAAGTTTCCAAATACGGTTTTATAATTTCTCTGTATCAATCATGACGTTGATAGCATTGCTCTGCAATTTTATTTGGAGTATTTCAGAAATCAAGTGTTTTGTTGTAACAGTTTTCATGGTCTATATATATACATATATGTATATATATGTATATAGTTCTGTTCGAGACTAACGTATGTCTGTGAGTCCAGTTTTTCCATAACAGCGATCGCGCATTCGCGCAACAAGCTGGTTTACAGGAGAGACTGGCCCGTTTGCGGGACACCCCGTAAAAGTAAAAATGTGTCGATACAGTTCCCGCGCGCGCGCGCGCGCGCGACGCACGGTAGGTTAAGTAAAAGAGTTGCCACATAGGGGCTCGCGGTGGTAATTCAATCTTCTTGGACGTAGGTAGGTGCGTACTTACGTGCGGGCGTGTACATGTGGTAAAACCGACCACACACCGGCGCAAAAGGACGAGAGGATAGAGGGAAGTGCTCGAGAACGCGCGGCGATCTAAAATGAAGAAGGACGAATGCTGAGAGAGAGAAAGAGAGAAAAAGAGAGAGAAAGAGAGAGAGGGAGAGAAAGAGAGAGAGAGAAGAGGAGGCTAATTGAGAACGAGAAGGGGAGAAGGGGATTTGCGTAGATTGTTGATCCGGTAGTTGCCAAGCTGATGCAAATAATATTGTCGGTTGCGGCAACAGTGATCGTTGTATAATCGAATCCTTGTAAAGTAATTCGCTCGTTTTCATTTTACAACCAGATCGCGAAAAGATTGCAATTCGTATAGTAGTTCTTCGTGTGAAAAATTATATGAAACAAAATAGGAAAGAAGATAGTTTCTTCCGATTCACTTTAGTCAGCGAAAATGTGGGAGAAAAAAGATTTGTTAGTTTAGCGCTTAAAAAGTACAAATGATTATTTTTCTAAATCCCTATTAACATGATAAGAAATAAACCAGGACGTCGCGGAGAAGAACTGGATAGATCGAGAAACAAGCACACCTTGCTCTAATTAAAGAAAAAAAAAGGAGATCAAGCAAAATACGACGGGTAGCGAGAGAAAGAGAGAGAGAGAGAGAGATAGAGAAAGAGAGAGAGGAGAAAAAGCCCGTGCGCGGAAGGACGAAGGAGGCAAGGAGGGGCTTCGAAGGAGAGATAGAAGAGAAATATACGAAGGAAGCTCGCCTTGCATGGCGGCCTCGAGTACCGACCGACTCCCACCGGCTGGCTGCACCATCGCCATCGTCTCCACCTCTTTCGCCCCACCTCCTGTCTACCTATCCGCGCCGCGTATCCTGCACCTTCAGGGTGGCGTCACGCTCAAGACGCTTCCGGTGTTAAATTACCCCGTGCCTTTCTCTCTCTCTCTCTCTCTCTCCCTCTTTCTCATTCTTCGCATTGTCTTCCTCCCGCTCGCTTTTTCTGCCTCTCTATACCCCGCGTGAAGTTCCTCCTACGCGTCTACGAGCCTCTATTCTCTCTTGCTCGGTGGGATTATCATCCCCAAAAAGTGCGCGACTTGTACACCTCGAATCTTCCATTCGAAAGGTCTTTGTCCTCGTCGTTAAAGTGAATCTTTGATAATCTTTGTTAAATGAAGATCTTTGTGAAACACAATAATTACAATGATGACGTTTGTACGTCGATGATCGGCACGAGAAATCAAAACAGATTTGATTGTTTTAAATAATTTAACGAAATTGGAGTTTACCTTTTTTTGAGGTGAAGATACAAACTGATACAATACGAGCGATTTCTGATGTGTAATAAAAGTTCTTCTCTTTTTCAGTGCAAGAGAAAGTGAAGTGCATAATTCGTGAAATCTATTTTAAACATGACTTTATATCTGGCGTGGACCTTACGCCAAGTTTTTTTTCCCAATTTGTTTCACATGAATGATCCATTGCTAACCTAACGAGCGTCCTCGTGCCGGATAGTTTCGGTAGCTTCACGATGTTCCTGCCCTTGACTTATCGATTCGCGCGCGCACGGCCCTTTTATAATTACTTCAGTAGATAATTAAAACGGTCCCTCGGCGCTCTCTTCGCCGCGCGTGCCCCCCTCTCGCACGTCGGAGGGTGTATAATCGATATCCCGGCATCGAGGGGTGTCCATAACGGGAAACACCTACCCTTTCCGACAATACGCGCCGCATATCATCCTCCCCCTCTCTGCTAAATATACATACATCTTCCTTCGGTAAACAAGCGCGGAGGCAATCTAGATACGTCGCGATGATTTTCATCGGAATAAACGCGCGCGCATCAGCAACGATTAATTATAGTCGTTATTGTTAGTGGGTTTCGCTAAACGCAACTGACGCAATTGTTATTTTGGCTAGCAAAATACGATTATACATGTGGAAGAGAATATATTTCTAACTTTAAAATTAATTGAATTTCAAACTAATTGATTTCTTTCAGAAGGGAGGATTTTCTATATTTCTATATTTGAGATACGCACCAAGAAAGAAAAGGAGAGAGAGAGAGAGAGAGAGAGAGAGAGGGAGAGAGAGAGAGAAAGAGAGATACAATATAGATATTCGAATTTGAAAAATTATTATTTCCCTACTTACATGTAAAAATTCTTACAATGCGGAAAATTTTTGAGGAAATTACATCGACCCTCTGAAAACACGCCCCGGATGGAACTCGTGCTGAGCTGGCCGAGCAGAGATATAGGTACCTGAAGCTTAAGTTTCATCAGTTTTCACACAGAGTCGCAGTTCGAGCGAAAAGAAAAAAAACGATGGATGTCAAAAAATCGGAGTCAAGAGCGTACGGTAGACGTACAACGGACAGACGGACGGACGGACGGACGATATCGATGGTGGCAAACTCGCGGAGGCACCGAGGAAGATGAGGTCGGGGGTAACCCGACACCAAGCCGCAGCGTCGGTAACGTGAGAGCCCCTTTACCCGTCTCCACCCCCTCGTTCTACCACCTCCTCCGCCAACCGGCTCGCCCTCCGGTCGGACTCTCATCCGCGAATCCACCGGAGAGGAGAGTGTCGAGCTCGCAGAGACAAATCTTTCCTCCGTCCGCGTCGCGCCTCACCTCTCGACGGGGAAGGTGCGCGTGTAGCTTGATGTGAACTACGAGACGGAGAAGGACTCAATTATGTCCGCGTCGCGATGCGCGGACAAGACTGCGGCGCACTTTTCGCGAATTACCTCTCGCGTTGCCGTTGAACTCTTATAAAATAATTTTTGGATTTTTTTCCTGTAAAAGTAAATAATAACAAAAAATATTAGAAATTTATAAATCTCTCTTTAACAAAACTATGTAAATAATAATCGAGTTATTAAAAACTATTCTAAATTTGTTTGTTTGTTTCTTTTTTTTTTTTGTCTAAATAAGAGCGAACATTGTTTCTTTGGTGTTGTAAGCGGATTTACGGTATAAAAAGGTTACAGGTATGAAACGGATCGGTCGTCGGTGTTTTTCTAGTTTTATTACATGACCGCACACTGATGAGCCGAGATGATCATGATCGACAGGCTTTCCCCAAACCTATTATCGGCCCGTCGCCTTTGGCCACGTGTTGATCCACGTGCATGTGCGAGCGAAGAGATATACGCGTGCACCATATTTCCATAGATCATGTCGCGCTGGAAGTCGTGGAAGGGTGGTAAATAGGCGAGGGTGTCGTGTAACGAGATCATGGCACCGAGAAGAGACATATAATGTACGAAAGAGCAATCTTCTGTCTATAATCCATCTCTGCCCACTCGTTTCATCGGAGCAAATATCGCGGCTTTCTCTTATCCGGAACAAATAAAGATTAAAATTCGAGATGAAAAAAAAACGAAATAAAATAAAATATATCGCAAAATTTCTATCGTAAAATAATTTTGTAAATATAATACAAGTTTTTTCTTAAACACGTACTCAAAACTTCTAAAAAACATAAGTTGGAACAAAAATATTCTCCGTATTTTGTTTGTGAATTTAGACAAGTTTACTTTCGGCTTAAAATGATTAATTAATGTTGACTCGAGAACGTCGCGTGAGATTGAAAGATTGCTCTTGCGAGAGAATCGTGCGCACGGCGTGAAGATAACAAGACTAATTTGTCGAGACACAATAATGAGGGAGTCATTAAAACGAACGCGGATTGAGCGCGTGTCCGTGCCCCTACCACGTGTAGCAGGGATATCCTCCTCCTTTACCTTTTTATTTAGGGTAGAGACGTATCGATGGTATCTAAAACCGAAATCACCCATGATGGGCTGCCGACACGTGCTTCTCGCGTCGATCACGTGCCGCGAGTTTCCTTTTACGCTATCCAACCAATCCTTCCCGCTGGATCTTCTTCCATAATCCAAATACGAGAAGTGTATCCCCCCTCACGCACTTCATACATCTTGCATACGTTTCGCGTCAAAACACCACAATCTCAGAGCGGAAAATTTCTCTCTCTCTTTCTCTCTCTTTCTCTCTATTAATAAAATTTAATAAATTCTATCTCGCGTGTGTAAAGTTAACATTGTAGTTCTATAATTAAAGAATAAGCTTTTGAAAATGTAGAATCAATTTTGAAAGACGAATAAGAGCCAATATACAGGGTGTTGTTGTATTGAAAATGCAGTGTTTATATAATATGTAACCACACGTTTCGATCCGTCGTTAGGATCTTCTTTAATGATTAACTGATTAAGAAAAATACAAAAATACAAAGATATAAGAAAACCAGCTGTGTGAACTAAAATGGATAAGAAGAGTATAACTATGAGATTTATTATATATTCACTAAACATCGTGACTTTTACGTATTATTTATTTATTTCTTTTTTTTAACTACTTCTTTTTAACCGATAATTTGTTATAATTGATTTTTTCAACCATTATCTTGGCTTTGAATTTTTTCTAATTTTAGTTTTTGTCCATAACCACTGACGAAATGTACTAAAATATTGCAATTGATAGTATAAGGGAACGGCCAGTACGAGATAAAACCAGATGTTCGGGTTAAAAACTTCGTTGTTCAAAAGTTAAATTACAAACATTTCGATTCTTGTTTGGACCTCCTTCAAAAGGGCCTTTTTTTAATTCATACACTGAAGAAGATCCAAACCAGAATCGAAACGTTTGTAATTTAACTTTTGAACAAAGAAGTTTTTAACCCGAACGTCTGGTTTTATCTCGTATTGGCCGTTCCCTTATACTGTCATATTTTACGAGAAGCAACATACAATTAATATTGCAATTGTTGCAATTATCACACTAGATGGCGACTAATCTCACTCCATCTTGTCGCGAATCATATTCAACAAACTTTTGATGAGTTTCTCATAATTATACTTCTTATCTATTTCAGTAGTTGACACAGCTGGTCTTTTATATCTTTACGTTTTTGTATTTTCCTTAATCAGTTAACTTGAATCAGTTAAACTGAAGAAGATCCCAACGACGGATTGAAACGTATGGTTACATATTAAACTGCATATTCAATACAACATAACTGTATATTGGCTCTTGTTCGCCTTTCAAGACTGATCGTAGTTCTATACTTTCTTTACTTTTTATTAGAGTTTCTGTTTTATTTTAAAGAAAGGCAAAAAACGTGCTATATTGCAAAATTGATATAAAAAAAAGTAACTTTACTAGTCGACAGATCGTGTTTGAAATAACGGTATTTTAAATTTTGAGATCCTATGAATTCAGTAGGTATCCGACTTGAGTCGAAATGTGTTTCAAACTAAAACTTTTGAGCGCTATTTTGCACCTGTTGGAGAAGGTTTAGCGAAAAATTACCAGAAACAAAATTTATTTTTTTTTCCCGCAAATTACGAATCTGCAATAAAACATAAGCGTTTTCATAGAAAAAAAATCAACTTTGGGCCTTATTGGGCCCAAAATCTAAGTAGCTCTTCTGATGGCTCTCTTCAAATCCAACAACTTTTGTTTGAAACATTTTTTTTTTAAGTGTATTATTTTCGAAATATCTTATTGTTAGTGTCTGAATTAAAATGGCCAAACATGTTCCGGCTCAAGTTGGATACAGAATCCATGTACACGGAAAAAATGATTTGGTTGATTCAGCAAAGCTATAGCTTGCTACGTAAGTTTAAGATTTGTAACTAACAAAAATTTGATAGCTTAACAAAGTCATTAAGTTTGGAAGCATTTGTCAACATGCTCTACAGACAAGTATAGTTTTGTTAAATATTTTCTTAGCTACTATAACAAATTGTGCAATACTTTAACAACAAATAAAGAACAAAGCGTACATTATTAGAAAAAATAACATAGTTACTTTTCGTAACAATTTAAGCGTGATAATTTATATAATTATCACAATTTAAGCGTGATACATATTACGACATGTTATATATAGGATCCCAAGATTTGATTATCTAAAATACTTATTTTAAACGTAATCTGTCGACTGGTAACATTACTTTTTTTATATTATTTTTGCAATATAGTTTTCTCGTGAAAATTCCCTGCAGTTCGCAAAAGAATTCCATATTTTTGTTACGAACGAAACTTTTTTACGGATTTGAATGTAAAATATGATAAGAGTTTTTAACATCAATTGAATTAAAAAGGTTTGGTTGGTACAATCAAATATTTAGGTCGCGAAGAATTTACGAGAGAAACTGACGGAATCGACATGACTGAGCAATTTGTAATCTAAAATCCAATTTCGCAGGATTGGCGTCGCGGCGCGCGTTTACGAGTCCGGCGCGTTATTGGTCGCGTGACTTTGAGGACCGGCGGCGGCGGCGGCGGGCCGGTTAGCATCCGCCAATGCATCGGTAATGAAACGAGACGGGTACAGGAGGCAATAGTCGTAAATAGCCCGGCTACCTACTTACTCGGGGCGCGAGAAGGAGGTGTGGTTGCTTTTTTCGGTCCGGTACGGACTCATTGTGCTTTTATTTGCACCGTTCATCTCGATGAGATCCATTAATCCAGCGCAATAGAATTGTTTGCGATTTCTTTTCGCCCTCGAGGCGGATATACGTGCAAATTTAATATCGTTAATACACTTCCTCCCATTAGTCTTGTTCGTTTCGCATCTTGCCGTTGCCGTTTAACTATTTTTTATTAAACAAAAGTCAGTGCAAAATAATAAACAAACGTAATTTTTATTTGGGTCAGGTTTGCAAAGTGGTTTTTTTTTTAGAACGAGCCGAACAGAGTGTCAAAAATTCAAAATTCGTTCAGATTGAAAAACAAAACAGAAAAACTGCGGTCAGGTTCACTTTTTGAACACACACGGACAAAGTCCGCTCCGCATACGCATCGTCGCAACGGATCGATTAAGCAAATAACGAATTTTGCAACAATATTCTTGACGCTGTGTGCACCGCGTTTGAAAACATTCTCTGGGAAAAGTTCCCAGAGAAGCGGAACGCGCAGAAATCATCATTGATCCTGGGACGACGAAAGAGAGGCGAGAGAGTCGTCCTCGTCTTTCGAAATTACACGTTCGTGCGGGACGACCGAGACGTTCACGGTACCTTGCGTCGCGGTACCGGAGCGTGCACTCCGCAACCGGTAACTGGAGAACGGAGCCAGGTATCAGTTACGGAAAACTTCCGTGCACGCATTAACAACGTCGCACGTCCTCGCGCACGAGGGTCGCGGCGCGAAGAGATACGCGCGACAGGTTCGCGCGCCGTGGATCTGGGTCGCAGCGTGTTTAACCCTCGTGGTTTTTTTTTTTTTTTTACAAATCCGTTGCTGTAAAACATTCAGATAGCGCGAAGTAGAAGGCGATGCAATTTGAGAGTTGTCGTGTCACTCGTTAGCTATCAACGCGACGAGAGATTCGACAAATAATTAAAAAGAGGATAAGAGTTTGTCAATGATTTTGTTGGAACAAAACGATGGATAGAGAGAGAGAGAGAGAGAGAGGGAAAAGAGGGACTTTAAAGCAAGCGCGTTAAGATCGTGAGAATGTACGACAACGACGTCGCGCGAGGAAAAGAACGTGACGTATAGGCAACGAAGGGTCCTGGAAGGCGTCTTCTCTACCTCAGAAACACACCAACAACGCGCCTGCTTATATTATTGCCTGCATACATATTTATGCGCGGAGGTGGAGAAGGAGGAGGGTGAGAAAGGTCGACGATGGCGGCGGAAAGACTCTCGCTTGAGTTAGTTATTACTGAATCAATTACCCGCTCGTATTTATAGAGTGTATAGCGCGTTTCTTTTCTGCTTCTCTCTCTTTCTCTCTCTCTTTGCTCGTACCTCTTCGCGAACTTAACTGAGAGGAAATGGGAAGCGAGCCGAAGAAAGAAGAGAAAGAGAGAGAAAGATATCGCGCCGAGATATGACCGGAAATTCACCAGACTTTTCGAAACACGTTGCTGCTTGCACAAAACACGATCGATCGCGGGGTGAAGACTTTCTTATTTTCTATATAAATGTTTTGCTTTATAAAAGTGTAATTTTATTTTCTGACAATAGAAGAGAACGGCCAATACGAGAACAAAACCAGATGTTCAGGATGAAAACGCGAAGTTGTTGTTGTGTGATAGCGTTGTCGCGTTGTGTTTGATATCGGGTTTTTTTTTTAACCAGCCAGATTGACCACAGATACCTGGCCATGTACAGCTAACAATGACCGAGTTCTTCCAATCTTTTTTTTTTAATTCAGACACTGAAGAAGATCCAAACCAGGATCGAAACGTTTGTAATTGAATTTTGAATAAAGAAGTTTTCAACCCGAACATCTAATTTTGTTTTTTGGTATTGGCCGTTTCCTCCTACTGTCAAATTTCACGAGAAGCAACATATAATTAATTTTATTCTCTGCTTGCAATCACAACCTTGGAATATGCCTGGACGATTTCTCGACGACAACTGCGCCGAATTCATTGAATACCGTAACTTAAACGGGCGCTTTGGCACTAAATGCCAGGCTGGCCGAAGCCACCACCGTCGAATTTAGCGTCTCGCACCTTCAGCGATACTTATCTTTTATCCGGCACGAGGCGGAACCACGAAGAGAGGGAGATCTCCCCCTTCACAGCCTACACTACGGCTTTTCGTTCGCAATTAGAGAGATACGAGACACTCGGTTATTATCTGTCGACCGTGGCGGCGCGCGAACGCGGTCCCTAATATATTTGAAGACCTCGCTGAGGATTACATTGCGCGGACTCCGAATTGTGTACCTATTTCGCGCCGTGAACCTCGCGAATATGTTTGCGCAAAAATTCGCGACGTGATAATGAAAACAATTCTCTCTCAAGGCGCATAGAGTCGATTCATTTATCGAATATAATTTATTGCGATTCTTATTTGATTCAAATCGTCGGAAAGCTTTGTGAAACGCTACTCGCAAAAAAAACAATTTCGCGAATCTCGATCGCGGAATAATCGGAATGCGCGTTGCAGGTACATTTGGCCTGACAATACCTCGTAGCTATTTTTTTTTCTGGGCCAGTCAGTTTCGTGTTTCACGATAGTGAGTGCAGATGCTGCTGCAATTTGTGCTTTTATATGTTTTTATTGTTAAGAAGACATACAAAGAAAATATACTAAAATAAATGCGGACGTAAGAGGAGAACAATTATTATTCGTAACCTTGGAATATCTTTTTAATTTTTTTATATAATGCGCTCGAGAAATAAAATCTGTACAAATAAATATGAAAATAACTACGTATAAAAAATAAAATAATATTTTTAAGAAGAAAACAGCGTGCGAGAAAAAACAAACACGGCAAAGAATAGACCTTTAATTATTATTGTTATTTTTTTGCCAACGTCGATTTATTTTAAAAATGAAACAAGATTGCAGATTGCTCTCGACTGTCTATCTTTCTAAACTGCACAAACAATGCGTGTTTATTTTATTTTCGACTCGTTGGGAAACATCGAAATACTATCGTCGACCGTCGATGGCAACTTTGCTTGCAAACAATCGGCGGCTTGTACAATACACACAAAATCTTCGGGGACGCACATTTCGACCGTTGTAAAAATTCCGCAGGAATTTTCCCGACCAGTAATAACATCCGCCAAATGTATAGTTAACGGCGGTTCGGTAAGTTAGTGGCGCAAGGGGGAGAAAAAAAATATTGTAACTCGAGCTGCCATTGGGCGCGGTCGCTTCTGGGATGAGAGAGAGATTCCACCCGCGCAGGACCGGTGAAACACATTTCTCTCTCGAGCGATCGATCGATCGATCGTTCGTTCGTTCGTTCGGAAGATCGAATGTATATTCACAGAGAGTTCGCATGTATGTATGTATATATTCGGCGGAAATATTTTATGACAAAGAGTCGTTATAATATGAATACACATATATGCGAACCGATTGAACGTGAGATACGCCACATGATATTCCTATGTTTGCCATCCAAATGTGCCCACATGTATCTATAGAAATTTGTTGTTAATTTTGAAGAAGTTTAACACGAGCATCCTGTGTGTTCTCTTTATCTTTTCATATTTTACTTCGAAGATAATTTGACAGAACTTTTTCACTTCTGTTCCATTTTTTCTATAACGTAACATTTAACAGAACGACGTGTAAGAAAAGCATAAATGAATAACTATAAAAAAAAAAACGACTCAAAGTATCAAAACTATATGTGTCAATGCAAAAAAAAAAAAAATAAGTTATTCTTATGCCACAAATTCAGTGTGGCATACAATTTAATTTTAAGTTAAGTTTTAAATTACAAAAAATATTTTCTTCTATATGTACAACTCTAGAGAAGTAAAATAAAATAAGTAAACTTAAAATTAATTTATAAGATTTTTATTAAATACATATAAGAAAAACTGAAAGCAGAATAATAAAAAAAAATCTTTGTAGATTCTTACGAGATACTGACGAGAGGGTTGCAGGAGCAGCCGGGAGCTCAAGGAGGAGGGGGAGAAGGAAGGACGAAGAGCTCGGAGCGAACGCGGGTGTGGGGCCTAGGTGTTAAAACACGGTAATTAACAACGAGGAACGCCGCAGAGAATCGACGCGGACAAGAGAAAAAGAGAGAGAAAGAGAGAGAGAGAGACAGAAAAAGGGACCACCGTTTTCTCTCTGGTGGCTACCAAGATTTACTGCCAAATGGCCGCGTATTTATGAACTACGCCTCGTTGGTGCAGGCGCTGCAGCGCGCGGCGCATATATCCGCACACGCTCTTCTCTTCGTGTGTGGGTTTCGCTCCGCGCAACGGTGGTGGTGTTGGACACGTCGAGGGTCGGCGAGAGTGGAGTGCTAACCGGCCATCGATCATGTTTCGTGGATAGTTAAGAGCCATGAAACATTCATGCGCGATCGACCACCCATCGCAGACCATCGCGTTCTCTTCTCCTCGCGTCCGAGCGAGAAGTTGCGAAGAGGTGCAATCACGTCGCGAGTCTGGAGAATCGCGCTCGGCTGGACGTCGGATGTTATTAGATACTGTTAGAATAGGAAATTTAGTCGGGTTTATCAAAAGCGGAAGAGTGAAAACGACGACACGACGGTGAAAAATTGCTGCATTTTTGTATTACATTACTACTGAAAAGTTATAATTATTTTGAGATTTCTAATTAAATCGGTTGTGCAATAATTTTATCCGCATAAAATCGCAATTTCAATGTACATAAAGAAAAACTTTGAGACAAAAACCAAAAATCCTTTCTTATCTCTCGTTTCCTGCGAGAGATTCATGGAGAATACGCGAAAAAAGGAAGCCTCGGCAAGGATCGGCGATCGGAGTAGAGATCGCCCGGATCGATCGAGGAAGCGGGATCGAGCTATCGTATATCTCGATGAGCGGAGGAGGTTTCCTCGAGCGCGGGCACGACGGCATTTTCCGAGGGTGGTTGCTTTATTATCGACTCGCGACCCTAAATCTCCGAGGCCCCTCCACATCCGCAGATCGAGTCCCGTGGTGCTGTTTCTCGTCAAAGCTTCTTCCGTTCTCTCTCTTTCTTTCTTTCTTTCTTTCTTTCTTTCTCTCTCTCCCTCTCTCTCTCAATCTCTTTCACTCTTTCTCTCTTCTTTCTGTCTTTCTTGGTGTGGTCGAGCTGTTACCGGCCGTAATACATTATGTCTACCTAAGGCTGTTAGTGGCCGACTCGTGCTGGCGCGCGTTAAGTTATTAGAGAATCAATTACTCCTCCGCTATTGTTTATGACGGGCCCCGAGGGCTCGAGACGCGCCTCTCGCTCGTTTTCCTTTGCCTGTATATCCCTCTCTCGCTACCTTACCCTCTCTCCAACGTGATACTTCGCCGGTTTAAAAACATCACGTACTTCTTTTATTAGGACGCGTATTTTTTCTCATCTGCCGATATATTGCGATCATTAAATTTTTATCGTTGTCATTGTTGGAGTTCAAAATATGTTTGGTTTTTAGAAGATGTGTATAAAGCATTTTCAATTTGTTTTATATATAATTATCAATGAAAATATTATCAGCTCGTTTTTTTGCAGACTTTCAATAAAAATATACTCTTAATCAGAAAAAAATAGGTATTCTCACGAGATTGCAAATTTAGCATCCTATATGGATTTAAAAATTGAAAAATTTCAATTCAAAAATAATGTGTAAGAATTTACACTCCTCAAATATAAATATACATTTAGATATATTTATTTCGCAAAACATCCAGCGTATCGATTCTTATTATTCGTGAAATTTCATTGCTAGTTTTAAACTATACGAGCCTTCAATTTAATTTGTTAAAAATATATTCTCTTTCTCTATAAATATATTAGTATATATAATCATTTATCAAATTTAGACTTTTTGTTTGTAAAAAGAATAATTTTTTAAATTTATTTCTGCTTTAATGCATATTAATTTTCTCGTGATTTGAGACACCCGAACAAATTGATCCGCTCCTGGCCCACAATCCAATCAATCCTCGTTCATTACAAGAACATCCATTTAGCGTTGACTCTTCGAGGCAGCGACAGGGAATACAAACGAGCACTGTTTAGCACGCCGGAGGTGCGTCGACGTAAACAGAAAGTGCCCTTAATTTATGTTCGCCGTCGTCATAAGTACTACACTTTGTAGCAACGACCGCAGTTTTCTTCTCTCAAGTTTCTTTTTTTTGCTCTATATCGAGTTTCTCAAGATCGTTAAATTATAATTATATTATCGAGTATCACCGTGAAAAAAACCTGATCACGTGAGAACGTCTCTTTAGACTAAATTACAGTTCTGACGGCTACATATATTGTAAAATAATATTAAAAGAATTATACTGCCGCGTTTTTTCTTCTCGAGTCAAGATGATTCGAGACTTAAGTGGCGCACATCGCGAAAGAGAAAATTTTGCGGGTGGGAAGTAAAAAAAAAAAAAAACACCTTTCGCGCAAGGTGTGAGGAGGATAGGTACCGCGCGGCGGCACGAAGCGGCCTGTCATTAGACCCGATATATCTCACGCCGGCAACAACACATCGCAAACAAGAAATGACATCGAGGTGTTCCTCTCTCCTTCTCTCTCACTCGCGGCCATTAACGCGTCTGCGCGTACCTGCAACTTCGAATGCCTCCTCCGGCCAATACGACGGCATACAAGTTGCGCCGTCGACAATTCGTGAGAAATCCCACGATTCCGCATCTTTTTCCTGCTTCAAATGACGATTTAATCAAACAAATATTTTTAAAAATAAATCGGAAATTATCAAGATGATATATATTTTTCGAGACATAGTTTTTGATGTAAAGATAATATTTTCTCTCTCTCTCTCTCTCTCTCTCTCTCTCTCTCTCTCTCTCTCTCTCTCTCTTTCTCTCTCTTTTATAATTGTTTCATCATTATTTTTACAGAACGTTGTTTGGACGTGGAAAACAAATTATTTATTTCAAAAGAAAGAGAAAGAGAGAAAGAGCCTCGGGAATTGGTAATTTACAATTTGCGCATGTAACTCGGGGGCGTTTCGCGAGACCGATCATTATTATACGAGAGCCCCCCCGCCGCCGTATCGTTCGTTTTCGCGAAGCCAACGGTGTGCTTTCCCTCGGGTCTTCCCGTCTACCCGTTCGCGAATCAATTTTTTCCCTCCGCGCAACGCACGTAGTGGACGCGCGTATGAAATTAAAAAAGAAACTCTCTCTCTCGTGAGCGCGCGAAGGGAGAGAGGAAAAAAGGAATACCCGCGAGTAATTCGATATCCCGTGCACACGTGCGCCCCGCAGTTTTGTGCAAAGAGGCTTTAATAGAACAGAGGCCGGTCCTTCGTTCCCGCCTGGAATCGCGTCCGGGCCCTGAGATTGCACAGCCCCGCTCTCTCGCTTTTTGATGGCTTTATGTCTTCCGCATCCACGGGGGATGCAAATCATCCGAATTGTCACACATTACGGACGTATTACAGTGATCCGGGACCGAGGGATAGCCTTAATAAGCGCGCGGCAAACTGCAGGTATCTCGAGAGGTAGGCGTCTCTCGATCGGCGGATCATCTTTAAACCGCCGGTAATCATCCCGCTCGTTCATCTCGTCGCTCTTAAATGGGCATCAGGCCGAGTCGGACGAGGTGTGTGCTACGCTCTTTCTCGACCGTTTAAGAAGTCACAGTTTTGCAGGAAGGGTGTAATAAAATCGAAACTCTTTAAACTGGATTACGAGATGTCTTGAAGCGCGTGAGAGAAAAGTTTTTCTCTTTTTAACATTTCTTGTACATATCAATTGTGTATTATATATATATTTTTTTATTGGAAACTATATTCTCTCAACGTTTATTATATTAAATAATCTTTAACATAAACTCTAAATAATATTACATATGTGTCACAAAATTGGAACTGTACATTAGTTGATAGAGCGGTATTGTATTCGATCCAGTTTTTCACTTTAAAAATCTGCAGTTTTGTATAAACATTCTAATCAACAACTATCTAATCAAAGTAATTTTAAAAATAATTAACAATAATTAACAATAATTAAAAATAATTAAAAATAATTAACAATTTTTAAAATAATTAACAAGAGATTGAGAACATTGTTCGCACTACAAAACTAAATAATCATCAAGAAAGATGATAATAATCATCAAAAATAACGACAAGAATCTATACACTATTTTGTGTAGTCTTATTTTATTTCTTATACATTTGATTATTGCTAATCATATAAATAACTTTATGAAAATAATATTTAAGTTAGATTATCTTAAAGAAACTTAAATCAACTCAAGAAATATAATTTAGAACACATAAGAAAATCTTGTACCAATAGATAAACAGAAAAATGTAGTAAATTGTAGTATTTCTTGTAATTTTTGTGACATTAATTATGTAGAACAAACTAAAAGACAATTGAATAATAGAATCAAAGAGCATAGGAGTCATGTGAAAAAGAATAATTCTAAAACATTTGTAATAGCTGAACACTGCTAAAAAAAACTGGACATAATTTTAATTGGAATTCGGTGTAGATTTTGAACAATGAATCAAATTATTTTAAATGTTTTTTTAACATCTGAAATATTACACATTACAATGTAATAACTTGAATATTATGAAAGATACTGAACTTTTAACATATATTTATCGATCTTAGATCAAATTTATAATTAATTCACGTATATTGTATAAATAGGGTTATAACACACAATATTATATGTAGAATTTCTTGACTTTTAATTCGGAACTTAGTATTGACAACGTCTTGCATGTGACAATGTTTCTTATATTTTTTTTTTACATAAAAACCTGGACATCACTTTTAAACATTTTAACAACATAACACAATATAAGTAAGTGAAAATCAGAAATTGCATTGTCGGATACTTTTGTCCCGAAATAATTGCTAGTCTAAGGTAAGTTACTATTTTTTCTTTTTTTGTATTTGATTATAATCTTTTTTTTTTTAATCTGCCATGTTGTATAGCACTTTATATTATATTCTTATAATAAGTTATTATACTGTGTGTATGAAGAGGATTTAAACCTTTTATAAAATTTAAAGTCGAGTATATTCATTGCATAATATCTTGCACTGGTTCGCATTCGCCAAATTTATTGAATTGGAGATTTCCTTTGAATTAGATTTATCATTAAGTTACGAACCTAAGATCTCATCCACCTTCCCCTGTATCTTATTTATACATAAATAATATTAAATACATAAAAATTAAATTTGAAAAATCTTACGCGCGTTTGAATTAATTTAATTTTAAAGAAAAGTACTCGAGTGTTTCGGGCAGTTTTCGGCAGAAAAGTCATTCAGACGTGGATCGACCTGACGCGGCCATAGGGGTCACAAGGGAAAGGAGCTCGCTCGGGCTCGGCGAAGAGATGTGATCTTATTACATCGCGAAGCGATGATGACCGTGTTTAGGTGTTGGCTTGCCAGATTTAAGAATATACCTCGAAAGCCCCGGACGATTATGGTAACGAGGCCTCTTTAGTCACGTTGACGTGCACCTTATTCGCGAATAAGGCGCGATATTCCGGTGCACGCACCGGTTCTTCGCCTCCTTATTGAAACTCTGCGGTTGCCGGCCGCGCAATGGCGGTCCCACCGGACGTGGAACTGTCAATGAGAGTTAACGCGAAACGCATTCGGCGCACCGAAAAAGCTATATTCTTCAAGTAAAGGCGCGCGTACTTCACGAATTCTCTTAACGGACATTTAACCATTAAAAATTTTTTTTCTTTCTTCTTTTTCGTCAATGTTTTTCGAATATTCTCTGAAAAGAATATTGAGAAATTTATAAAAAATGTCGCGCGAAAACAATTAACATTTTTATCGAAAATATCTGATATCTTTCGACAAATTTTTCAAGAGAATTTTTATTTTGCTATTTTAGGAGAAAACATAAAAATAAAAGAAAAGTCTCAAATTTAAAATTTTCAAAGGGCGAGATGTATATATTTTACAGTCGCGATTATCTCTTGACAAATATTTGTCATTTTCCATATTGCATAAATAACCATTAAAAATGATCGTTTTGCAAAATTACAGTAATTTACTGGTGCCACCGAACGAAGAGAAAAGATAAATAAATAAATGACGAAAAGTGTCGTAAACGGACCAGATTTACAAACAACGAGTTCGTAATTCGAGCAAAAAGCGCGCGATTACGTGACAAATAATTCACATTTCCCGGTTTAAGCTTTCTCGTTTGTTGCAAAACATTTATGCTGATAAAATTAAATATAGCGATTACGCATCCGCGTGTATAATTATCGAATTATTACGCGATAAGATCACATTTTGTTGTTCATTGAAAATCACGTGTGCGAATATAATTAAAATATATTATAATTAATTGCTAATGGATACGAGATAAGTTTATCTTTCCTTTTATTTTCATATTTATTCTCGTATTGCGCGTATTGCGCACACGAATTTCTATTGATATAATTTTCATCAAAATTCATCAAAAGGATTATCATCAACGCTCTTACAGTATTTTTGTTAAGATAATATTGATGCTGCACAATCTCGTCGGTTGAGAAAAATTTACCATTGCTCATCTCTTTCGTCACCAATAAAAAAATCAATCTCTCTGCTCTTTTTTCTATGCAGACACAAGAGGTTTAACAACCTCAGCCGGGGTGGGAAGAGACGGGGAAACGGAGGATACGACGAAGAAAATAAGCGAACGTCTCTCGAAGGGAGGAAAGATCGAGCAACAAGATCTCACAAGGTATCTCGATAAATCCCCTTCGCTGGACAAATAACGACAAGGCTCATTACTATAAACACGTCTCGCGCGCGCGGTCCTCTGCGTGTGGCGCGTCGGGTTGCGTGGCGCGCTCGGCCACGGCCATTTATTTTTATATATCCGCGTGTGTGTCTCCTCTCTTGCGTTCGTTTATTATATTATCCCGGCGCGCAGTTTTGCGGGCTCGTAAAAATATGAAAAATGCAACGAGAGCGACTGGAGAGACTGTCGCGCGTGTTGCCAGCCTGGTTGATAATTAATTATTAATTACACATCGAAGTCTTACTTTTTTACTTTTTACTAAATTAGGTGAGACTTTATGCACATTATATTGCACTGCAATTGGTGGTAATGAAATAATAAAGGCATCATGTTCGATAATTCGTTAAGAAGCGATTACACCTTTATCTGGGTAACGAAGACGATAATTGTGAAAAGAGAGTAGCTTCCGCTTTTTTTTTCAGTACATCGTGCAGGTCTTATCAGAAACCCGAATTGGAAACGCGTCGTCATTATTCGACCGTTGTTTGCGCGATGGGCAGTGTAAACCGAAGCCCTGGCACCGCCAACATCAGTATACAATGTGTCTGCGGGGCGGCCCTTCTCCCCAATCGATACGTCAATTAATTTTTGAAAGGAAGCTGCTCTTGACTAATTTAAATGGTCAGATGGGTCGTGGGGAGCGGATCGGCGCACCTGGCCACGCTGTTTCCTTTCCAACCTAAACGTTGTTTTTTCTACTATTATTACTACCGCAACTATATGTGTTACGCAACAAGATTCTCTCATCATTGATATTATTAATAAATAATATATATATTAATACTATTTATGTTTTAATTAAGGTACTATTGAAATTGTAATTATCAAAAAATGATTATATATATCACAACAACGATAAACACATATTTTAATATTGCGAATAATTAGCAAGTAAATTCTTAGCTGTAATAATTCAATGTACGAATTCCAGCGAGAAACTGATCTAACTTCGTTACCATACTTTTGACTATACCTGTATGACACAGTAAAAAAGAACCTCTTGGGACATGTAAAAAATGTTAAAGCAACTCATTTATGTGTTATTCACCTATTGACAAACTAGTAATGTTAAGTTAATTGACATTTTATATTTATATTTGTTATTTTGTGTTACTTTAATTGTAATGTAAAAATAAAATAACATATAAAATTGAAAACTACATGGAAGAATAGTTAGGTACGTTCTTTTTGAAGCACATTTTTTACGAGTTATTGTAACTATCCTTCCATGTAGGTTTTAATTATTTTATGTTTTTTTATTTTTACATTACAGTCAAAATAACAAATATAAATGTCAAGTGTTACTTAACATTACTAGTTTGTCAACAAGTAACATATAACGAATGAGTTACTTTAACATTTTTTACATATCATGTTGAGATCTACTCAAATTAAAATGTTCTTTTTTACTGTGTATTTGTAATTAATATTACACAGCTATATCCTGATTTCTCTCACAGATTCTGTCCTTTCAAAGTTATAATCAATCTTATTTTATAAAATAACGTTCCACCTGCGCGCAGTACGAGAGGCGTATCTCGGGATCTGAATTCTTAAATTTTAATTATTGTGTTCCAACGTCCGCTAAACAGCGAACTTATTCTTCTCGGATCTTGCTACGTGCGTGTCCTTTTCTTCGGGGCTTCTTCCTTCCTCGTTTCGCGTCCTGTGCATGTCTTATTTCTCTCCCTCTCCCCGTTCCGATCGAGAGGGGTCTGGCGCGTCTCGTGTAATTTTCATCGGGTGGGTGGATAGCCATTATTTCGCATTACAAGGCCCTTACGAGGCGGTAAGATCGTGCCGGTCGTGCGAATCGAACGGAGCGCGTATTAACGACGCGCGAGGACTTGCGCGATTCCACGATCGCACGTGTGTAATTTTCGCGCGAGCCGCGAATACACGACGACAACCGAAGGAGAAATGTTTGCGCGAGAGCTTTTGATGCTAGAAGAGCGCAGTCGATATAAAATACTACTGTCATTTTGTAAATTGAAAAAAACTTAAGTTACAAACTTAAGAAAATTTTAATAGAAAAAGATTATTGTAGAAAAGCCAAATATAAATTAATTCTCTGGAATTAATTCTTTTGGACTTTGAAGCAAAATCCGTAAATGTACTTTATTGTCTGACACTAGAATGCTTCAATTGTTGATTTGTTAATCACGAAAGAAAAACGTAGAGGTTTAATATAAAATGTA
This sequence comes from Pseudomyrmex cubaensis, assembly GCA_014825685.1. NCBI lineage: Eukaryota > Metazoa > Arthropoda > Insecta > Hymenoptera > Formicidae > Pseudomyrmex > Pseudomyrmex cubaensis. Next base: position 765 of record QVOA01006439.1, on the reverse strand, counting down.
AATAAATATAATAGAAAAATCGATCTTTTTTTGAAAAATTAGACACGATAAATATTTTTTTAAACAAATATTTTGTGCACGTGGAAGATTTTTTAACACAATGCGGAGCGCGTCTTTTTTTATTTCTCGATCATTAGCGGCGAGCATTAGCGAACAATTTTCGTGGCGCGAGTTAACGATAACAGATTGCACGGCAGGGCGCGATGTTTGCGAGCATCATTGGCGCCACTTGTACCTCGTTACCGGCGTACGTGACGTATCGGCGGAGTATCAGAGAGATCCGCATCATCCACCGTATTATTATGACGCCTTGCAGGCAGAACTATCGATCCCGATCGATGATATTAATAGTCGCTAACTACAGTCCTCCGAGACCGCTCTCCGCAGCGAGTTTCAGCGTTAAAGGCGCTTCTCGGGCTCAGGGCTCGCTTTGTTTTTTTTTTTTATTTTTTGTTTTTTGTTGTTTTCCTCCGTTATCCGTCATGTTAATCGTTTATAATTGTCGGTCATCGGCAACATAAACATTACGCTCGGGTGCAAAGTGTCGAGTATTGACACACTCTTTGTGCTGATGTAAATATATAAATGCAAATCACAAATTTGATCATTTTTGCGCCATTTTTTTACATCGTTGTTTACAGTTCGACTAGCATAGACTACGTTTACACGTACTGGTAAAACTGTTTTAATAAAAACCGTTTTAGTAAAAATGTCCGTTTACAGGACATCTAAGTCCGGTTTTTACTAAAACGGTTTTAATAACAT
>QVOA01006438.1:0-12245 GCA_014825685.1 Pseudomyrmex cubaensis | reverse complement strand
TCTCTCTCTCTCTCTCTCTCTCTCTCTCTCTCTCTCTCTCTCTCTCTCTCTCTCGCTCCTTCTCTCTGTCATGAATCCTCCGGGTCGTCGCTGATATGAGGATTCGATGCAATCGATGATTGGCGCGCGAATATAAGCGCGCTTGGGTAATTCACGCGTGGAGTTTTTTCATGGTCTTGTAAAATGACGCACGATAATTCGAAAAACTGTCGTTATATTAATATAAAAGGCTTTCTTTTATGTACGTTGGATAAATTATGTCATCTCGATGATATTACGCGTCCGTAATTTCTCCCCTCACCGATACTGGCGAGTAATCCTTTTAAAAATCTCTCGACAAGATACTTTTTTTTCTCCAATTATTCCACCAAAGTATTTGGCCGAAATATTTATTATCCGCAAAGGCGTTGAAGCCGGCAATTAAATACGAGCCATTTGAAATTCGAATGGGATCACGCCGGGTTACTTTACCGAACGGGTTACGACTTAATTGGACCAAACTGGTCTTTCGGGAGACCCCGGAGGGTCTGCGGGTAAAGGATTACGACCGGTAGCAGAATCGCGCCCCCTCCACCGCAGATTTAACGCCCGCGTCTAAGATTTCGCGAGAACGAGAATTTTAATTGCTGTCGATTTGTCGGTAGGAGGAGCGAATGCGACACTGTTTCTCGTCGATAGGTGCGCGAAAGTAGGGCGTACGTGTAGAGCAAGAACGTGTATATGAGCGTTTCGTATTTGCGAAGATGTGTACAGGCAACCCTCGTATAACGCGGATAGATTTCGTTCCACAGAAATGCCGCGTTATACATATAAATCGCGTTATAGCGAGGCTCGCATAAGCGCGCAGATCAGATTAAAAACCGGAGTTAGACTCTTTTTACATTCTTTTAAATTTTTGTTAAATTATATAACAATTCATTTAGCGTGGCCAACAAAACTATATTTTTATCTAACTAAAAACATTCATGTTGAGAAAACATACATAAACTATGAAATAAACCTTAGTACGTATAACATCATAAGATAATTACAAGCCATAAGCTTTATTGCATAAATAATGCATAAATGTTGTGCACAAAACAAAATGAAATGCAGATTTTAATCGTCATCACTGTTTTCGAAGTATCGTCGATGTTTTTTATTTACGGGTTGGATATTGTCGTCACTTGAAATTTCTTGGACATCATTTACTTGGAGAAAGAAAAAATTTTTTCTACTATCTTCATCCTTCGTGGAACCTCAGCTCTTTGGTCTATTTATGCATTTACTTTATTTTACAAAATATATAATAAAGTAATATAAAGTAAAAAAAGTAAAATTCTATAAAAATTTCAAAACCGCGTTATATCAAAATCGCAACCGCGTTATCACAATTCGTAAACCGCGAGGTTTACCTGTATATATATTTTACACGTAATGCACATCGATTTTTCTTATTCTTAAATCGCGCAAGAAGAAATTGGGTCACACAATAAATTACGAAATGTTTCTCTCTCGAGCATTTTTTATGCACGAGGTGTTGTTACATTTCGATGGATTTTCTGGAAGGAGTTTCTCGAGCGTGTTGGAAAGTGGCTGACGTTACTCGGAGACATCAATGCCACTTCAATGGCACGTCGTCGTCGACTGGGAAGTCTTCCCTCCTTCGGTTTTCGCGAAAGGAATTCGCGTCTATCCTGCAATTAACGCGCCTGTTTGCGGGAAGACACTCGTGGTGTTTTCGATCGAGGTGTTTCCCCCCCCGAGATGACGGGAATTCCTCTGATCGGCGCGTCGCAGCCGCCGGCGATATTTTCGCACCGCTGAAATTCGGCGACATCGCAATTACCGCCGCAGCTGTGTAATAAACGTGGAATCTCTTCTACGAAAGAATTTCCAGAAATAATAAGTTGCGAATACAATCGCGAATCACAGATTATTAAGAGCTGAACGACGGGCGTGTTTTTTTTTCGAAATTATGAAAACGGGACATGCTGCGTGAAATTTGGAGATTTTATCTGCATCATTAATATTAATGTCGCGCATTATTTCAGTCTGTGCTATAATTTTATAAAAAAATTACTCGCGTGACTAATTAATATAATATTCAACAAAATTTAAATAACTATATGAAGAAGTGCAGGCTTGAAAAAATTTAAAATATTCCAAAATGATAAAAACACGGCCAATATGAGCCTCGAACACAGATGGTGTGTAATGATTGTTTTATTTATAAAAATTTGACGTTCCGATCCCTGGATGAGATCATCGTCAGAAAAAAGATAAATTTCCTGTACGATATCAAGTTGCAGAAATTAATACACGTTTAATTGATCTTTTTCTAAAGACGATGATCTCTAGAATTTGAAACGTCAAATTTTTATTAATAAACCACGCAGTCATCGCGCATCTGTATTCGAGATTGTTTTATTTTAGAAAAATTTAAATAATTGATACAAAACACAGTGAAATTTTAATTGATTTTATGCAAATAATACGTACAAATTTCAATTGCTGTCAATTGAATGACACTATCGTTTTAAAGTGACTTGCACCTGATGCCGGTCATCCTGTGTATTACCAGGAGCGGCCGCGCGCGCATTATAACATGTGTCTCGATGGGCATCGGGCCGATCGGTATTCATTACGTTAATATCACGTCATCTGTGGTATATCCTGTAATCGAGCGGCCCGCTCTCTCGCCTTCACCCCCCGGGGCGCATTGCGCGCCGCGGTGTGTTATTAGAAGACCGTGGGCTATACAACCGCGAAAGACCGACCAAGTAGTGCGAGGGTAATACGGTAGTGAGGCCTTATTGAGATTTATGAAAGAGAGACGGAAGGACGACACACATCATCCGAATCTCCGCACCTGTCGTCGACTCGCATATCTGAACCGCTTGAATGGAAAACTCGTAATCGCAATCGATACACAGATTTATTAATATAAAATATAAATAAAATATATATAAATGATATAAATAAATAAGACATGTGTATAAATATAAATAAATATGTAAACAGAAAAAAATTTTGCTATTATACGGCCAGCAAAAAAATTTGTTAAGCCTGAATTTTTTGTTTCACAAACAAATATTGCTTTGTTGGCAAAGCAACAAATTTAGGAAGCTTAGTAAATTTTTCTTGCTGGCCATGTAAGTAATTAATCTTCTTGTTATTCCAAAAATAGCAAATAAAATATAACAAAACTTGTTTTCCGTGTGGAAAATAAAAATTTGTGCAATCACAAGATTTAGTTTCGTTCTCTTTTCACAATTTTAACACGTTTAGGCGGCGTCAGTCCCTGGAGACTGATAGTGAACTTTTCGTTTGAGCGGCATCGGATAACTTGCGACAAACAATCGAGGCAAAAACGCGGAAAATAAGTGAGTCACTACTGTACTTTGTACACTTTTGCATTGGCTGAGCCATACTCTGTAACCTAATTCTCGTCGAGTGGTCGCCGCCGCGCCGGCACGCCGCCTGAACGGAAAGCACAGCAAAATCGGCCTCGCGCTTAACGTGTTAAATAAACAGTACAACCTCCCAAAACGTATACTTCCCTTTCTCTCACTTTTTAACTCACGCATGCGCAAAGACTTACTGCACAAGCGCTAGCGCAGTTTCAGTTGGAACCTTAATGTTGAGAAAAACAATGAAGGGGAAAATATTTTGAAAATGGATTTGTATACATTTTGGAAAGTGTATAAGTTTTGGGAGGTTTTACTGTAAGTACGAAAATAAATAAGCGTTTGATTTTGATGTTTATTGATCTGTACTACTAGATTTGTTCGATTGCCGTTGACTTGGACTACTGATTTATATCTGTCTCCGTCAATTAGTGAAAACGAAGAAGCGATATGAGTATTGTGTGACGGTTGCTCAGGAATTGCATCGTGCACCGCGACACGCATGCTCGCCGAGGAGAACGTTCACAATTTTCCGAGTCGTGCAAACGGCCATTTTCGATCGTGTCAACAGATCCGTGTGGGACACGGAAAGCGCGTGCGGTAATAATTCGTCTATAAGTAATGGGCCGGTTCGGCAAAAGGAGCAAGGCATATAGGCGAGGTTCTTGCCGAGGAATGAGAGAAACCGGCGGGCGCGCGGATATCCTTGCGCGCGGTCGCGACGAGATCGACGACGACGGGACGATCTTCCTCCGCCAAACATGGCGAGGCTCCTCCTCCTGATAAACCCGCGCCACGTACAATGCGTGCGTGCAATGCGTGCGTGCGCGCGCGCCTCGATGCGTTACACGTCGTGTATACCATATCGCGGAGTCTCATAAATAGTCGATCGCGCGCCGATCGGACGCGGCGACGTCCGACTGACTTCTAAGAATGATGGAATCCGATCGCCGATCGAATTGAATTGCCGATCGAATCGCCTCGTGTCGATCGCCAGCTGCTTGTACGTGGAGTGTATATATCGATGAAGATTCGTCCAGAATTTATATCCGAGCTCTCTTCTAGTTCCAGAAATGCATAAAAGGATCTTACAATTTAGATGATTGTCTTAGATTGATGATTTAAATTTTATAATTCTGGTTTTTTGGCATCTAATATTATTCTGGGAATTTTCTGTAATTGATTTTTTGCCCACTATTTCCAGTTTTCTTTCTTTACGTGCAAAGGACGCGCATGTTCCAAGTTTCAGATGGCGCGCGGATAATTGGCCGATCGTTGTGCGTCCGCCATGGACCGACAACGTTTGCATACGACGTTTGCAAGAACGGCGGTGAGAGAGAGAGAGAGAGAGAGAGAGCGGAAAAGAAGGAGGGAGAGCAGAGAAAGGGGACCGACAAGGATCTCTCGATCCTTTCGCGACCGGACCCCGTGAAGGCCTCCTCTCCGACCGGTCGGGGCCTGATCTATGAATGGGACCAGACCCCAGAGGAGGTCGGCGCCGCCGATTGGTTGAACCGGATACCACTCTGGTGTCCGGATCGACCAATCGTTCGTCGGTCTCTCCTCTCTCGTTCTGTCTCTCACCTTCTCTTTACCTTTCGCGCTCTTTCTTTCTCTTGCCCGTTTCCTTTTTGCGCTGGCCTTCCTATCTCGACACCACGCCAACTTCTCCTCCTTCTTCCTCGGTTTCTTTCTTTACTCTCCCACACGCTTGTCTTCGTTCGCGCCGAAGACGCTTTGACCCTTGTTCGCCTGTGTTCTACCCTCGCGAAATCTGCCGTCTCGTCAATTACGCGCCGATGATTGTCGCGAAATAACTGCGAGCAAATTGTGATTTGTTGTTGACGCCTGCTTATCTCTCTGCTCGTCTTCCGATTAAGTAAATAAATGTTTTTGAAGATAAAAACAAAAACTTTGAAATTTATAGAAGATTAAAATGACACTAAAATTGAAATCGACAATTGGGAAACGAAATTACATAAAAACTTTAAAGTGCATTTAATCGTTTTCTTCTTAATGTTGAATATTTCTAGTTTTCCCTCTTTCTCTTCGCCTCGATATCTCGATCCTTCTGACGAGTCTTCGCCGCAGCAAAACGCGATCGCTTTGCTCGCTCGCCGCATTGTTTGGAAATCCGCGCGGGTCGCGATCGTCGCCGATACACGCTTCACAACCCTTTCCCTCCTCCTCTCTCGTTCCGATCATTTTTGCTCGTTCCGCGAACCTCTCTGGAACCTCTATCGATCCCTCTTCCTTTTCTTCTGCGTGCCTCTCGTACGCACACGCGTCTTTCCATTCTTCCCTTGTACGCAATTTGTTCCCTTCGAGTTGGAACGCGGCAACAGAGTTCCGCCTCGATATCGCTCGTGTTCTCGCCGAGCTTTGCGCGCTTCTTGCGCGCCGAGCAATCTTCGATGAGCCATGCCATCGAAAATTGTTCAAAAAGAAAATTAATTTCGATGAAAAAAAGAAAAAACTTTTTAAAAGTTTTTTAACTCGACATGGAATTTCGAAAAACTTGATCGTTTGTGATATTTTATTTTAAAAGTGTCGAAGAATCGAGATGAGAGAAAAAGATAGCCGGAATATTGATGATCAGGGGGATTGAAGACACGATTTGAATATTTTTTAGTTTTCTTTTTTTGCACTTTTCAATTCACGAATGTCTCTTTCGTCCGAAGTTGAGAGTCTTTCTCGCATGCAAAACCGACATTATCTCTTTCTTGATGAAGCTGTAACGTTGTGCAAAGACTCCCTTTTTTTCCTCGTCCGATCGAGAAGGCGAGATCTGACGATAACGAAGGTGCGAGTAAATTTGCTGTCATTAGTCGCGCGCAAATAAAGGATAAAAAAAAGAATATTAAATTAGCCCAGTAATCCGGGGTCTCGTGTTAATTTGGCTCTGCGTCTTCAGGACAACATTGTGCATCTCGTGCGGTGTGTGTGTGTGTGTGTGTGTGTGTGTGACACGGTGTTTTCGAGTTTTAAATTCTTCTTCTGGGAACATGAAGTTTTAAATTCTCGTAGACACGAAACACGGAAGAGTCAAATTAAACCGCCACCAGAATGCGTCAATGATTGACGAGTCGATGGAGGAGCTGCAGTGACGGGACGTCACGCAGGACGGAAGGATGCATCGTCGAGGACGAGATATCCGCCGCGCGCGGCGTCCTCGGATCGCGGCCGATCTCCGAAAGATTTCGCGTCGGCCTCGACGCGCTTCGCCGACTAACGAGACATTTTCCCTCCGGTGGATTTATCGAGAGTCCTCGACGACGACTCGGGAGCCGCACGAAAGCTAGTCGTCGATTCGCACATCGCGAACCCGTTTTTGTGCTAATCGTTCGCTGCTCTCTCGACACCGATCCCGCGATCGCGCTCACACATCTCCTCCTCTCACGGCGGTTGTCATCGAGTCTTTTGCGATCGCTCGCTGCGTGCAGTCCTTGGCATTTCGTCCTGTCCGCGCGACGACGACGTGCGATCCGTTATAAGAGCCGCTTTGATGAGAAATCGTTCGATCGATTTAAAAAATTTAGTACAGCAAAAATTAAGTTAAAAAGTTTAAAAAAATTATGTTTATGTTATTTTAAAAGTTAAGATATTTACTCCTTATGTCACTTTTATCTTTTATTTTTCTTTTTTGTCACAAAGAACGAAACATATCGCCGCGTCTAAGTCTTGGAAATTATTTCCAAACAGAATATTTTATGTGCAACATATATTTTTTATACACGTAGCGAACTGAATAAATACTGTAAATATTCTTGAAGAGAAATACTTGTAAATACGCTCATAGACCCCGTAGAAAAGCGGAGAAAGTGAAGCGGTGTGTAGAATGAAGGCACGACGCGCACGAGAGAGAGAGAGATAGAGAGAGAGAGAGATAGAGAGAGAGAGAGAGAGGGAGAGAGAGAGAGAAGGAAAGAGAAGGGCGGAAGGAAACAATGCAAGTCTTTGTATGCAACGCACATCGGGCCGTGCGCGCTCCGCCACGGGGGTGGGTGAAGGGCAGTAAAGTGGCCGAGTCAAAAGGATCGTAATCGGGCCGGCGCGAAAAAGCGGCCGCGAACGAGCGAGCGAGCGAGCGAGCGAGTAAAAAGAATAATAATCTCCTCCTGGAAAGGCGGCCCGGCCGAGCGCCCGAGTAAAACGGCAGTCGGCCAGCGTGGCGTGATAACCCTTTCGTTATCGGGTCCTGTTGTGGGACGGAGGGGTTGAATAGAGCGAGCCGGGTGGGACGGAAAAGGGGGATAGGCAGGGGGAGGGCGGAGGGGGCTTAGCAGCGAACCCAGGCCGATCCCAGACCGTGATAACAGTCCTGATGTCGTGATAACTCACACTCTACATTATAATACACAGCGCCTCGAACGAACGAACCCGACATTGCTGGTTGCTGTTGCTGCTGATGGCGATGGTGGCGATGAGAGAGAGAGAGAGAGAGAGAGAGAGAGAGAGAGAGAGAGAAAGAGAGAGAAACGTGCGCCGAGTACGGGGTGATTAAAAGTATCGATTGTTGGATATGTGTTTATCTTGTCGATGAATATTTTTCTTTTGACGTTTTCTTTTTTTATTTAAATTATCGTAGATTTTGTTTTAATGCCACTTTTATTTACGAAAAGTTGTCAATTAGAAATTTGACAAGCCAAAAGACTCGGAAAATTTGGAACTTCCTAAGTTGCGAAACTCCACTCGCCGACTTCTTAACTCGTTAGCCAGTTGGTGAACTTTCGAACTTCAACGTTTCGTTATAGCTTCGACTCCTTTTTGCAACTTCGACGCTTGTCCGCATCTCGACAAACAAAAACTTCATCTTATCTGGATTTTGGACGATCTCAAACATAATGTAAGAGTCATAATAATTGTCGTTCGTTTTCGGCGACAGGTTGTCTCTCTCTCGCGTTGCACTTTCTGCAAATCGCGACTTCCGCCTGTCACAGATCATCGTGAGACAAGTGGTTCTCTCGCGAAAAGCGGTCGAAACGTGTCGCGGCGACGTTTAAACGAGAGAAGCGAGAGTCGTGGCGACGACTCGAGAACGTTAACCAACCGGCGCTCGGTCGCCGCAAAGCAGCGCGGCTTTGCCGACGCGAGGGTTTTGCGGCGAGACAACCTCCGAACGTTGCTGGACCCGTTTGATAACGGCCGCCAGCCACGTATCTTGGAGCCTGCAGGCTTTATTATAAACCCCCAACCCTCGGCGCCGTGCGTCCCCACGATTCACCCTTTTCGCCTTCTTCGGCGCCCGCACACACACACACCAATCCACCCGAGCTCTCTGGGGCTCTTTCGCTCTCCTTTCCACCGGCCGAGTCGCGCCAGCCACGATATACCGACTTAATCCCGTTGATAGAAATATACCGCGAGAGTTATGGCCGTTTCCGAAGGATATTTCGCGCGGCGGCCGTATGTATGTACATATACGTTAGAGGTTGTGTGTCGCTGTTGCGTGGGTCAGGAATTTAATGGTGCGGTGCGATTTAAAGCTCCGAAAATAAAGAAAAATATTCGTCGATATTATATTTTGAAAGACGCAAGAAGTACAAAGAGACTTGATGAATGTTGTTGTTAATATTTAAAATCGAAAAATTCTTTTAATAACAAAATAATTTTGCCAATTAAAAGATATCCGGAGAATCACATCTCGCAATCCGACGCGGAAACCGTGAAGTTCAAAATCACGTAGTCGACAAATTTACGAATATTCATTAAGACAAAATCTTCGCCGCGTCGGATCGCATCAGATCAACTGTCAAAGTCGCGGAATTTGATCAAAAAAAAAAAAAGAAAAATATCGTATGTCGAGGTGAAAAGTCGACGAGGAGGCAGAAAGGGGAAGAAAATCGGGGGACGAGAGGAAGGTGATCAGATAGAAAGGATCGTTTCCACAGAGAGAAGTAAGGGCTTTGGTGGGAGGTCAGAGAGAGAGAGAGAGAGAGGGGCTCGGAGAGAAGTGCGCGGAGGAAAAGGGGAGAAGTGTCGGGGGATTCCGTGTGCGCCTCTCTCGCGAGAGAGGAACTGTACGATGGTGGGACCTCTTTATCGTGATCCCCGTCCTGCAGCTCAGCTCCTCATTAGCTCGGCCGCTCATCAATCACTCGTCCACGACCCACCATCGTCTCGCAAAGTCTCCCCTCTCTCTTCCTCTCGGCTCCCATATCGCAACCACAACCTGGCCGTACCCCTTGAGGGCTATCTCGAGGCCGCCGATGGCCCCGACGAAGAGGAAGGAGAACGAACACGTTTATTTATGCTTTGGGATTCGCTCACTCCGCTCCAAGAACAAAGTTGATGAAGACAGAAAAGGCGTCGAGGGTGGATATCGGGGGGGTGGCAAAGTTGAGGCTTCAACTTCAGCGTTTCGATCTAACAACAACAATTTATGTTCTTTTGAATTATTGACGTATCAGAGAAATTGAAAAAAACAAAACAATTCTGAAATTGTTTTGAGACTGTTGCAATTAGAAGGGTATTATTTTGCGGAGAACGGAAAAGAGAAACCGTGTGCTCTGAATAACAAGCAGAAATTCTCCTCTTTCTCCTCTTCCTTTCTCCTCTTCATTTTTTCCTCTTGTTTCTTTTTTTTTTCTCTCAAAGACATCGCATCGAAGAAGAAGGAGCGCAGAGAAAGAGTTCCGGTGTCCCAATATTTGGACCGTCGATCGCGGAGACCTGTCCCTACTCTGAGATCCGATCGACAACGGATGGACTCTCTCTTTCTCTCTTTCTCTCTTGTGCTCCGGGCCTCTCGCCCGAACTCATGCCTCCGCTCTCTCGAAAGATCGATCGAGATATCTTCCCGTGAAAGGACGCGTGCACACGAGGTGTTTCGTAAGCCACAGGGACGCACTCAATGAATTTGAAATTCCGTCGAGATGACAACAGAGTGCACGAAATTGTTTCTCGCAATAGAACAGGATATATAATTGCATAAATAACAAAAAGAATGACAAATGATTGAAAAATATAAGAAAGTGGTTTTTCGTTTCGCGAGACGACGATATTTTCCGCAAGATTGTTTGTAAACTTGATTTCCTCCCGAAGACGGCGTTTTCGCGGCGGAAAAATTGTCGCTCGCAAAATTCAAAACGACGGTTTCGGAGGTGTTGCGAAGGATAATGTCGCTGGGGAATTATCATCGGCCCTTTCCCCGTCTCCCGCCGAGCGAGTCGATGCTCGCGAGATAATGAAGTATCTTCTTGGGAGAGAGACGCGGTTAATCTTCGACAGCGGCGGCGGCGCTCATATAGCTCGATATTGTTTAACTTGCCTCGTTATCGCGAGATGCACTCTATAGCCATCTCTCCAGGGGTGGAAGATAGCGCGCACCTTCGAACCCTGTCCTCTTCCCCCCGCGCGCCATTCCGCTCCCCCCAACGTTCGCTCTCTCTCGTTCCAGCGAGTTGTTCGAAGAAGGGGTTGGGGAGGGGGGACGCTGGGAAGGGAGCTGCATCCAGCTGATAACACCTCCTGGACTGATAACGAGCCGGCCAGGCTCTCGTCCTACGTACAACCCACCCACCCTCCCGTCTCTATCATCCAACCGCTCCCCTCGGCGCGACCTCGCCGCGCGCGTTGCTCTCTGCTCTGTTTCTCGAACGTCGTTGCACGAGAATCCCCCGTGAGACCCAACCTTCCGACGGAAATTAGCGTGACGAATTCGTGTGATTGTAATTGCAATCTTCTTCGTGCGCGAGAAATTTTCCTCGGGAAAAATTTTCTAAAAGCAAGAAAATTGTCTTTATATCAGATACCACACAAGCGCATACCGAAAAGACGATGAAAATTATTGCGAAATTCTAATTTTACGTCAAGATCTTTTTATCCATATTTTAAAAATGTACCAGTTTATCAAAGAGCTGCGGCGCACAATATGTGCGCGATATACATATATGTATACGTAATTTTTTGACGTTATAACGTCAGCAATGAAAGACCGTTGAAAAATTCCGGGTCGGAGAGCCGACGAGCGTTCGCGGAAAGTATTTCCGTATCGGCCGCATCTCGCGACTCGGTTATTCGAAATCTCACAGGAGGTGGACGCACAACGGACGCATTGTAACACATTGCCGAGTTCAGATATCTCCGTGGCGCGTCTCTCTTATCGACGTTGGCGGCGGCGGCGGCGGCCAATTCGCAGACGTCCAGACACTCTCGAGAGCGATTCCTCGTCTTTTTATTCCTTTTCTACCCACGGGAAAGATAGAAGATTGTTTTTTTTCTCTTCGCGCAATGATAAGCTCTTGAAATATTCTGACAATCGCCTATAGATGCTGCATCGTTTGCCTTCGGGACGAGCTTTTCTATGAAGTACAGTTTTACATCTCGACTCTTTTGATCTACAATCTTTGTCATACGAAATGTGTTGACGTTAGACAGTTTTGCGCCCTTCGAGATGTCTCAAATGATCGGTCAGGCACAGAAACGGTGCAGAGAGCCAAAATTTCAGAGAGCCATTCTAAAGATACTGACTTCGGGGACTAGACTCTGACCTGCGCGAAATAGCGAAGTGTCCATCACACCGAGAGCGGCCAAACTTCAATTTCCGAGAACGCAAAGTACCGAGAATCGAGAAAAACCGATGCGTTCATTAAAACAAGAGAGATTGATTGTGTCAACGTTCTAATGAAGACGAATAAGGACCGCGCGTTTGTTTCTCGGAAACGCAAGGTTGTTGTGTTATATTAATATATTCCTCTCCTCTCCGTTTTTCGCGCAACGATATCGCGCGATAATATCGTTTTTTTTAATGACGGAGTAGACGCGCGAACCGACGAATTGAAATCTGCGATGCGCGCGAATGTAAAATTTTTCCGCCGTAAAAATTTTACATTCGCGCGCATCGCAGATTTCAAT
>QVOA01006296.1:0-15598 GCA_014825685.1 Pseudomyrmex cubaensis | reverse complement strand
ATTATCTTGCTTATTTAATCTTGGAAAATATTCTTCTTTATATTGTAAGTTGCTACTATTGTGTTAGTAACGTATACGAAATAGCTTTTCTTGAGAACATGATATTTACGAGCACTTTTGTAAAACTGGATGGACATGGCAAGTAGATTTTTCTGATCTTGATTGTTTAGTAATTTCATTGATTTTAAAATTTCTAATTAAAATTTTATCTTAGGTATAAGAAATGTGGTAGTTTTAAATAAGTTTTTCCTATATTTATTTAATTGCCGTCGCATCGCAGTTTATAAATATAATATCTTTTATTTAAAATGAACGTTTGGAGTAAGTTGACTTAAATGAGATGGGGGTAAGTTGTCACGCGGTGAGTATGCGTGAGGAAGTAATCGCTGTGCGTAGGATGCGTCGTGCTATAACTTTAACAAAAACTTTGTCAATGCGACAAGGCTACATTATTATTTGAAGTGAACTGAAGATCGTACGTTAGTTCGGTATTGTAAGAAAATTTCAGAAAGGAACATTTGTGAAAATACGATTTGTACAAGTATGGGTTATGCTAAACCAAAAAAGATTTTTATTAGTGATTTAGAAGAAGAAGAACTAGTTAGTTATATTGCTTCAGATATTTACTTTCGTGCTTCAGATATTTACTTTCATCTTATACCCAAGAAAATCAGAATTTTGGCTTATGTGACAACTAACCTTGGATACGAGGCACGTTGACAAATTTGCACGATCGTGTTTTACATTAAATAACTTTGTTTGTATAAAGATATATGAACATAATATTTTTTTTCTTAAAGTTAAAAGTTGTGACTATTATATAATGTACTCAATATTACATAATATAGTAGAGTTTATTACTTTTAATAATATAATAATAAAGATAAATACAGCTCGAAGGAATTAAAATAAGAACGTGAAAACCAGAGAGCCTAAGGTCCTGAGTGTAGGTGGACGTTAAATTAAACAACAGCAAATGCATTCTTAACTTATTATTGATGCCAAATCTACTTTTACCATTTTTACCATTTTTACAATTACTTTGACTTTCTTAACTTTGACTTTCTTTGACTATAATTAATTACTTTGACTTCTCATTGACAAAGTTTATACATTTTACTAATTTCAATCTATACCTTTTTGATGTATCAATTGAATTTTTCAATCTAGACACTGATACATAGACATCACATCATGTTGGTTTGCATGTCATTGGCTTTTCGGTTGTTGTTTGCTTTCCTTCATGCTCACTATCGGCTCACGTATTGACTTGCCTACCTAGGTGCGTACATATTAATTGTAAACATATTGTTACAAACAATCTTACTGTGTTCTGCGAAATTGTTTTTTCTAAATTCTTAATCTATTCATGTAAATTCTTCATTTTTATACTTTTTTATTTTTTATATTTTTTTATATTTTATAGCAGTGCTGAAGAGGATCTACATTAAAAGGATCGAAACGTCCACTTAACTGCATTTGCTGTTGTTTAATTTAACGTCCACCTACACCCAGGACCTTAGGCTCTCTGGTTTTCACGTTCTTATTTTAATAATATAATTTGCATGTCACAATGTGCCCCGGTCTCTCCTATCGCACGCACGCGCACGCGCGCGCGCACATAATCATTCGCTCGAGATGTGACGTTGACGCCAAAAAAGTGTTCCAGCGGCGTCGACAATAATAACTTTTTTACGTCAAAACAAAAAACAAAAATATAAGATTATATTATATTATTATATTATCTCTGCTTTAATACAATTACTATTATCGAAAATGTGTTTCTCAGATTTATATTCATTCAGGTCTCGTATCAAGCCATTTCACTGACTCTTAATTCCGTGCAAATCACGAGTAAATTGTAAATTCAGTCTCGTTCCTGTTGCAACATTTTCGATCGCCCGTGGAAATGTATTCTGTATAAACAATGTGTCAATACAATTACATCTATTAACTGGCGTGTTACACTGCGATTTTCCCAACAAAGCGCGTAACGAAATTTACATTTGCGAGCAATTTACACGTCCCATTGGCTATTGTCGCATTAAATTAATAACTCGCATAAGAGCGCGCGCACATCTACTGAACAAACGCGGGTTCGACTTAATTATCATCGTCTCTCGTGCCGAAGCAAAGTCCACCGTATTCACGGAATTTCGGATTAAAATTGAAGACGATAAGTCACAAGATCAACATTGCGCCAAGTTTCTTCTTTATTCTTGTTCCTCCTTGAGTCGAGAACAAAAGCCCTCGCGTTGAAAACTTTATTGTAATTAATGCACAGAATTTCGAGAAAATGTTCGTGAGATTGTGAAAATAAATTTAATTAAAAAAAGTAAACAAAAATAAAACTGTATAATAATTATCTGCTAAACCGGCTAATTCGAGAATCTTCTTTATGTTGAGCTAAAAAAGATACAAACCTGTAGAGCAATAATTTTGATTTCGCAAGAGAGTTTTCAAATTCGCGAGTTAAGTATATATCTTGCTTTTGGAAATCTCTTCGATCGCGAACTCGTTCAAAGTCCGCGAACTTGTCTTCGATGAATGACACGTGTTAAAACTCCGAGCCTTTCAATAGACTCTGTCGTATAGTTGCTGCGTGTCACGGTTAATTAGCAGCAAGTTGCAAAAGCGTTCTCATCATCGCCGGCAACACACGTTGGCAATGCCATGCAAGTGTGTCAAACTACCTATCGTGTTGGGCAGATCTTAACAAACTTTGACGATGAAGGAACGATTATATAAGGATTATGCATCCTTCGTCTTGTCTCGAGTATCGTTCGGTCATCGTGTACTCGCCGTGGTTTCCTGCAGGATGCGCAGAACGATAGCTTGTTTAATGGAACGTGCAGTGGCATCTCATTACTCTTAACGGACGGTGCTTTGCTTTTACACAAGAGCGCGAAAATGAATTCATTTTAACAACCACAGCGCTGCTGTAAGTTTATGTATATATATATATATATGTAAATAACTATTACAATGAGGTCAGTTGTATTAATAAATATGAATGTCTCTCTGCGCGTGCGCGTGTTTATATTACCTGACATTATTACAAAAGTAATTTCAGATCCTAATTTATTATGTTATGTATATATATATTTATTTAATTATTCTTGTATAATTTATAATTATTATTGCTTTTTATTATTTTCTCTCTTAATATTTACTTTACATTATAATTTATATATATAATAACCGTTCGGATACTATTTATATTCATTCCGCTGGCAACACACATATTGATTATTAAATCAATCCTGTGAATAATAGCGACGTGTAAATTAATAATTGCTTTGGTAATCTTTTAATTTTCGCTATCCGAATCATACTCCATTATGCAGTATCAATAAAATAATTAGTATGCAATATATACGCATAATAAATAATGCGCATACCATTGCGTATTGTAAAATATGTTTATAAAAGAACACGGGACGTGTTGATGTAATTGGCCGAAGATTTGCTGGTCATCGTTGTGCCGCGACGACAATATGACACGTTGCTCATTATTTTTCTTTTCGAATGACACGTCGGGGTCGCAACCGGGGGGATAATTGGGGGCGTGTTAGGTCCGCCGCGTAATATCCCGCAAACTTCAAACGATCAAGAAATTTGCATGTTCTATCTTGCCCATAATAGCGAACACAGCGGCGTGGGCTGTGGTCAACGCAGCGGCTGCCTGCGATGGCATTTCGAGAGCGATAGTTTAAGTTAATTGCCTCACCGAGCTCGAAACTAATCCTAATAAATGCAGCTGGTCGTTGCGATTTTAAGATCAAGCACATTGTATGCTAATGAAGAGTCCAAATTACACACGCTTGAGTTGTAAATTGAATGTAATACGAAATTATATAAAACACACGATGCCTCTACTTTTATACTTTATTTTTTAATATCACGTTCATATGTTGTATATATGTACATATTTATTGTATAACAAATTTAATTTCTCACATTATAATATCAATTTTTCAAATTAAAAGCGTTATTTGAGAACGTCGCGAAGGCGGAGCGCGGTGTTTCACACGTGAGTCGAATTTAATGGCATATTTATTTTTACCGCTCGGCATTTGTACATGAACTCGGAGATTTTTTTTGACGTCATGCTCGTCGACATTTCCGTAATAATAATCACACACGAGGTCGCGTGCAAAATACACCGCGCGCTACACGCTACAACGACTCCTCTCTCTCTCTCTCCAAAAACATTTCAGTCACTGACTTCGAATCGTGCTCGTCGTGTCCAACTCTGGATGAATAAACACAACGTTTACGCGAAATGCCGGCTGTTCTGCTTGTAATGCCGGTGAAAACTGGCTTTTGCACGCGGTGGGCAGAGTCGCGCGCGCGATACGTCAGCGTAATTTTCTTGTTTTCCGCGAAAATCAGGGTTGCGCGCGCTCTGTTTAAAGTTCTAGTCAATCTATCGCAAACCAATCGAGCGGGGCGCGTAACATACACAATACGACGTTATTAAAAATGAATAATGCACACAATAATAATAATAATAATAATAATAATGCCGAGCGAATTGTTCCCCCATATTTCAGACATCGGTAATTACACGGTCGGTGTATCGAGTTGATCATTGGTCAAATTTAATTAAACGTTATTGATGGCGCAAATGGTACGTGATAATGAGTCGTTGTTTACGAATTTAAAGGCAACGAGCTTTGAAGGCTCGTCGGTTATTTGTTATTCGCGCGAATGAATTTGCCGATCATTTGTATGTTAATTGCTGGCGTGTTAGTTTTTTTTTGTTTTTTTTTGTTTTTTTTTTTTGTTTTGTTTGACGAAGTCATGTAACATTTGCGTAATTGGAAGAAGGTGTGCGTCGAGCACTGCGCTGTGCGCGCGTACAACACCGTACATACGATATATATAGCAAGCAGAAACGTGTCACGCGGTCGGTGCAATTAGGAATCAAGTGTGCACATTGTGTCCGTCCATATTTCCGCTCACTGTTTGTCATTGTTCAAACAAGCGTTATCTAACCTAAACGTATTTATCCGATAATTGGCAAGGATTTTACTAAATGCACGCACATTTTTGAAAATTACACATTATTATCAAGAATCGCGCACGCGCACGCGCGATTCTCATATGTTTGCGTCATTTCATTTCAATAGCAGTATGAAAAATTGATCAATAGAGAGTGCTACCCGCATGTACAATAACGGCAGCAAGAAATAAAAGAATTGTTATTCATTCAGCATCGAATAAAAACTCATTTTTACTCTATACATGTGTGAACGAACTGCAATATTTTAATTAAAAAATTGGTAGTTTTTTTTTTATATAGAATGAAAAAAGAGCTTCTATACGAGCGTAACGGGTGTGTGTCGTTATTGAAGTATGAACTGCAGGATGGAAGTACCGAACAATTATAAAAGTTTTACCAAGCACGCAATTATTTCCATCACTTTTTTCTTGATTATTTTTGTTGTTTTCTTGTTTCATATTTTCTAAACGTTTTCAAGTTTGCTGCGTATTTGCGTAGAAAATAATAACACGCTGGATAATAAAAAATTTGAGAAAATTGAAAACGTAAGAACACAATTGCATATTTATTGTTTCACACGTAATAAATAAACATTTTATAATACTACCTGTATTGTCATAATAAACCAAGACATCCTTTTCGCATCCTTCGTGTTCTATTCAGTGCACGTTTATTTTGCTGTACGGCATTTTGACGTGTGCATATTAATGTTTCCCGATACGCACTCGGCAAGGCGAGAAGCGCATCAGTGCGCCGCGATGCGCGCCGTTGTCGCGCGCGAATGTCGCAATTGCGGTATCAAGCGGCGTATTGTCCCGCTATATTTGCGCGTATAGGCCCGACCGTTGACATAGGACCACGGGGCTTGGTCGTGCAACGTTAACAGGAGCGTAGATTTGCCTGGTTATTACACGCCATCTCCCCCCGTGGGACTTGCCCTATTCGCGCGCTTCCTCCCTCGTGACGGTACCAGCGTCGCTGTTCCATCCCCAACGGGGACGGTGCGACCCCGTTCACGTACAAGTTGTAATCAAAATTACGTGCACGCGGCCCATGTCATTCGGGGATCCGCTCACGTTGCCGGAAGGTTTACACGGATGTAAACTCGATCGACATTTGCATCGAGTCAATTGCGAAACGGTCCTCTTCGGCCATTACGGCCCCCCACTGAAAAGAGGGATGACAAAAGTGGCGTTACCCGACTACGAAAAGATATCGCCACCATGAAAAACGTTTATTCGAGCCTTCGATTTAGTTCACTTTCGTATTGGTCTTTTTTTTCGTAGATTCTTTTGATTTTTGTTTTTTGATTTTTTTACACTAACATTTTTAAAATTGTTCAATCTTTTTTACATTCAAATCGTTAGTTTTGATTTATTTCGAGTTTCGTAGCTGTAGAAAGTATTTGTGTTAATCGATCTGCGGCGATTTATATACAGAGAAGAAGAATCCCGGAGTTGATGATAAAAGTGAGCTATTTCTCGCAACGACAACAGCGGGGCCGCAAGGAACTTGAGCTTGCACATTCGGTGGAACGTGCTAGAAGTGTCGGTAGCGGTAATTGTTACTCGATACTGTGACGTGCGTTCCGTACACACGGCGGATTGCGAGAGAGTTGGCGGAGAGACGGACAACAACATATATACATCCCCTCTTCGTTGCACATCGCGTGCGAGAAGGCATCGGCTCTCAACGACGCCAGGGCGCGCAAATTGGATGGCACTGACACTCGCGCGCGCGTATGTTCGGGACACTCGCGTGTAACACGCCGACGAATTCGCCCCCGGAGTATCCTCGAGCTACGACATGCGGCTTCGGTCGCGGATAATTGATTCCGTGCGAGCTGAGACTCGACGACGAGGGAGAAACGTCCCGCGGACGTACAAACGTACGTACGTACAAGCTTGGAATTGAAAAGTTTTCACCAACGAACAATCTATTGCGCTTGCCGGTAGTTTTGCCGCGCTCGACAAGAAAAGAAGGATGCATCGGGCAGCCGCTTGTTGCGGTCCGGACACGACCGACTAACGCGCCGGAGGGAAGTAATTGCTGTTTGGAGAATTCATCTCGTATATCCTACATGGATCTGAGGAACAATGGAGCGCGAGAAGCTGTCACGAGTATCGAATACATCGGCGCGATGAGAGAGCGTTAATTGTGTACAAACGATATGAAGTTAAATTCTTATTGTGTTATTTTTTTCTCAGCGCACATTTACATATGTACATCCAATTACATTTTTTATACGCATAATAATGTATTTAGTTGTATATTTAATATCTAATCGTATTCTGTTTGATAATAGCATGTTAGTCATTAGTTAGTCATTTATTGTCGTTATTTGGTTTTATAAAATGAGAGAGTAAAAATAAAACATTGCGTGTGATAATTAATAATTTACAATAATAAGTAACCTACAATTAGTAACCTACATAATTAGTAACCTACAATTTCATCCTTTCGAATGCTTCTTGTGATATATCAATGTCTACGGAGTTGATATCGTATTTAATTGCGTCAGAGTTTGCTTTCTTACGCTCAATTTCGAGAATGCGCTCCCAATTCCAATATTCCCGCTTCTCTTCCAAATATTGTCTCATTTTGTTCATATTGTCCAAATATTGTCCCATTATGTTTATATCGCCTTGTATAGTCGGTAAATTTTTGTCAATCGCCTTTGATTGTTCTTCTGAAAACACACAGTTATTCAATTAATATTTAAAATACATATCGCGTTATAGAGCAGAAAACTACTCTAATTACATGTAATGTAAAATTGATACCATTTATGCTTTTAATCGTATTTTCTAGGTTCTCGTTGTGACATTGTAAGATTGTTTCTATACATTCGTCAATTTTTGGCGTGTATACGATGCGTGAAATGTTTTGCAATAGCAGTATACATTTGTACAATGCGGGATAAGACATTTCCAAACTACAGAAAAAAAAAAAAAATAAAGATAAGAGATAAAGAGATAGACAAGAGTACATAGATAAATGGCTTTATTTATAATACGCTCTAGTATGTCACTGTAAAACGCAAGTAACACAACAAGAATGTACAACAAAATAAAATTCAAGTAATACATTAAGTAGAAAAGTGAAGATGTAAATTTACATTGAAGTAAAAATAAAAGGAATGAATATCACACACAAATAAAAAACAAAAAAAACAAAATCAAAAACAAAAGTATATTAGTGAATAAGAGAGAAAAAGGAAGAAAGAGAGAGAGAAAGAGAGAGAGAGAGAGATTCGTAAATACAGAAATAACGTAAAATGACATAAAAATATACGAGTGTGTCTGTAGTAGAAAAAAAATATTACGTACGTCTCCTTGGATAAAGATTCGAGTGAATTTTTACTATGATGTAGTATGACGTTTACGATTCTCAAAATACATAAGTTTTCGTATGTTGTATTTGTGATGTCATTACATGCTTGTAAAAATGAATTTCTTCTATTGATGTTCATAATTAAGTTTTGCCACTTGCGTGTAAATTCCCACCATTTTAACGATTGGGAG
Organism: Pseudomyrmex cubaensis; assembly: GCA_014825685.1. Classification (NCBI taxonomy): domain Eukaryota; kingdom Metazoa; phylum Arthropoda; class Insecta; order Hymenoptera; family Formicidae; genus Pseudomyrmex; species Pseudomyrmex cubaensis. The sequence goes on along the minus strand of QVOA01006296.1, from coordinate 7,066 downwards.
GATGCGTCGGTTTGTTGCATAGCGTCATATTTCCAGAAACACTTTATTACTGTGGACACTAAGTTATCTAAATTATATATGTGTTTTAAAAAATCGGTTCTCGTAGATATATCTTGAGATAATGCCTCAAGCATCGTTATTCCTTCCATCAGTATGTTGTCTACAATGAAATGTTTACTAATTCGCATACATGTACGTGTGAGAGCAAAACAAGAAAAAAACTAAATTGATTTATGATTCTAAATTATAAAAATGCATTATTATACCTTTAGCAGAATTTATCAATAAACACATTACGTTATTTCCGACAAAATAATTACAATGCAGCAAGTAAAGTTCCCAATTTGACGCATCATTTTGATATTTTCTAATGTGGGTTATTATTAACGTTAGGAATTGAAGAAGTATTTTTTGTATCGTGATCTTATTTTCATTTAGAGCAAAAGAATTCAAAAGGAACTCAGCAAAATACGTATTACTGCTTATTTCCTCGATATATATATGTCCATCTATCAATTGTTTTGTATTTTTTCTTATAATATTTAACACTTTCGCCTGCAAGTACATTTTACGTTTATTTATACAATATTTTGCAGTGATGTAAAGATTTTAAACCAATTTTTTGTTGAGATCTATAAAACGTTTTTTTTTTTTTTTTTCAACCGCGTTATTGTACAAATAATGTGTATCGTGTTACATATTTATGTCATACCCTAACGTAACAGATTATGTCAGTATCAGAACGTTGACGTATGAATAATTTATTCATATATTTAAATATACACACTAAGATAATAATATTGTTTTTGATGTTGTTCTGGCTTAACGACTTTAACTTTCGAAGGGTTAAATAGATTATCTTTGTGTTAGAATGTCTCTCCGAAATATGTCTTACTATCTAAAAGAAACTTTAAATTAATGGCGAATCAACAAATGTTCAACTTTAAACACAAACAGCAGTGAAGATGATGATTATTACACAATTAAGGCGCAATATATACTACGTGAGAAATTTTGTATATTTAGGCGAAACATACATTGCGTGCAACATAATTTTCTTCTTTTTTTATTAGAAAAATGTTTTCATTTTTTCACGCTACAATATCTATCGTAATAATTGTGTGATATACCTCTTCTATTTGCTCTTTACTTAGCGGTTCGTTAGAAATCGTTTTTTTAACGCTTTTGACATTGCTAGACGTGGACGCCTCTGACGAGTCTGAAGAAATTTTTCTCTTTCTTGAATCCATGAGAGAAGTTTTTTTCTTATCTTCTCTTCAATACTTTACACGTCTGCTACACTATTCTCAATGATATCTTTAAACTATTTTTGTGTATTTTCTATATGCGGCTTTGCTCCCAGGTTTCCAACAAACTTTCTATTTATCTCAGTTTTAGTAAACTGTATGAAATTAATTTTCTTGTTGATATCTTCACAATTCGCGTTCTTTTGTTTGTTTTGTTCTTTTTATCTTATGCGTCTTTTAACAAATAACAAAGATAACGAACTTCTTTGAACTTTTGCAATTTGCGGTTAAATTACAACAGTATTATGTATTTATGTCTTACAATGTCACAAAGCAGGCATCTTTGTATACGCGCAACGTATGTATAATGAAAACTTTGATAACATTATTCTGTTTGCAAAAAAGAAACAGTTTTATAAATAATATATTATAATACTTTCTTTAACATATTATAATAACATATTATAATACGTCCTTTAAATCATACCTGTCGTAATGCGTGCTGTTTCTGCGAGAGATTTTTCGTCTCTCTTGAGAGAATCACATAACCCAGTCAAACAAGTAAACCGATCCGAACCGTACGAATGACACTACTGTTATGATGTTCGAGCGTAGCAATGCTGGTATCTATGTGTTTCGAAGAAAGCTGATATAATCTCAGAAACATAAATATCTCGTGATAACCTTATTTATAGTAAATAAGATTTAAATACAGAAAGCATTCAAATTAGAATTTACAATAAAATATATATATATATATATATATATATATATATATATATATATATGTGTGTGTGTGTGTGTGTGTGTAAAATAAGTCTGTCTAAATTAATAACTATCTAAAATATTCTGCTAAAATATACAATACACGTACGCGACGATATAATTTTTTACAACAGAATATTATGAATACTAATTTGACTTTGAATCATTGTAGACGTGAAAAGAAAATCGAGTATTTACATAATCGATTACTGGTTTTATAAAAAAATTGTGACGCGTTTTTACAAAAGCTTTAGAAATAGGGAGGAAGTTTTAAATGATTTTATAACGAAGAACGCCAATCGATAATCTTCTCTTTTCTTTTAGCAGACCAGCATATTATTTTTTATGAACGATAGAGGATTTAATATTTAATTTTTAGCGTGAGTGGGAGGAAGAGACCTCTCTCTCTCTCTCTTTCTCTCTCTTTCTTCTCTTCGTCTTTTTCTCTGCATGCGCCGTAGACCGTGAAACTTCGCTACGTATAAATTTTCGCGTGATTCATTATTAAAAAGAAAGACGGACGAGCGTAGAAAAACAGCCGTGCCATACGCTCGCGCGCGCGCCGATGCGGCGCGTAATTAAATTTCCGGGACAAAGGTGCTCTCTTTCTCCGACAAGAAGAAAAAGGAAACAACAACGGGCAGGAAATAAACGTTGTTTACCGATAACGGCAGGAGGAAGTTACAGTGGTGTTCGCAACGGCGAGGGACCCTACCTCACACCCTTCGCTTCTTTCGCGATATCGGAAACTAGAAGGACTTCTCTTTCTTGTCTCTTTTATTATTTCCACGTAGTTGAAAGCCCCGACGTTTGCCTCACCTCGACGATAGGCGATTCGAAAGTGGGGAGAAAGAGAGAACGACGAACGGGAGCAAGCAAGAACGAAAGAACGGATAGGTACCGACAAAGTTTTCTGTATCGTGGCATTAAGAACGCTAAGACGGCGCGAAAGTGCAGCGCAATTTCATCCTCCTTCGCCGGACCCCGCTCTCGGTAAAGTTGCGCAGCACCTCTCGAAACTTACGACAACCCTTCGTATTCGACCAAGTAGAGCGAACGGAAACTCTGGCATGTAAAGCACGTGGAATACAAAGCAATAACACGAGCTGAACGAATTGCAGTCGCGCGAGACTTTCTTCTCGGAAAAAGCCATACATTATTAATAAAATCTTGCTTGTTTTTTTTATTGTTTTCTTTTACAACTCTATTTTACAAAGAAACTTCAATAATTTTTTTTTTTTTTTATTAAATCTAACTGGCTTTGAAATGATTTAAATCAACTAAATTAGACCTTACAGCCTTCGAGTTTACGGATTATTTTTTTTTTTTTTACATAGTACATTTTTTTACAATTTTTCTTTACATTTTTAATCGCTTTATTGACAGAGATATTCTTAAAAAACAAAAAGAAATTGAGATTATGAATATATTGAGATCGAATTTTTTAATGCAGAAATGCAAACCTGAATTGAACGCACGTCTCGATGAATATCGCGAGAAGCGTTTCTTCCTGCCGCTTTGCGACAGAATCCACGAGTCCGTATACCCAAGAGAGATGTATCGTCCTGACGTATAGGAATTTATGATCGGTGTGTTATCGAGCGACGGCGGCAGATTGGAGCACTCACTCGCCGTGAGAAAATTTCATAGCGGGAACACATGCTTTGACGTAAATAGCGCGTCATACGCAAGAGGAGAGGTTGGAGAAACCATCGAGTACGATAGTTTACAAGCTGATTACGCGACGCGAGATTTTGAAAATATAATATGTCAACAAGAATATTAAATGCGAGTTCGTTTAAAGTTTAAAGAGACTTCCTCAATATGTATATTTTGACGTTGTAATGTAAGATTAAAAAAACCTCTAAATTCACTGACGTGTGCGACGTTAACGCGTTAAAAGAGAACCGCCGCGAGAGAGAGTTTTCGGAAGAACATGAAAATTTCAGAGAGAGAGAGAGAGAGAGAGAGAGAGAAAGCGCGCGGAAACGAATTTTCTATAAACGCGCCTCGGGATCCCAAATATTTGCATGCGCGCGCGCTACGATCGCAAGAGATGAAATTCCGCGCGCGGATTTACATTCTGACGCAGGACGCTTTGGATATGGAAACCATTCTGTTGCGGCGTCTGATTCAATCGTATCATAACTACTCGTCGACATGTTGCGAAATTCCGCTTCGCATTATCTCCTTCTTGCTGCCTATCCTCTTCCGCGAGAGAATATTCCCCTTTCGTTGCGCGGCGGCAAACACGCGGCTCGTTCTCGGAACGATACAAACAGAGAAACGTACTTTATGGGTTTATCATATGGGCGGAGATAGAAACTCGTCTTTATATATCCACTCGTCCTTTAAAGAAATCGATTGTTACGTTTCGGACGAGATTGAATCGTGCGCAGCGTATTGCACGCCCATACCATTCACTCACGTAAAATGTTTCTTCCTTTTAACGACGGCGCAATCTTAAAGCGCGCGAACATAATCCGTTTAATTTTCACGCGAGAAACTTCTTTCTCTTCAATTTGCACGGACACATTTTTTCGCTTTTCATGCAATTTGTTTCGAGAAATTTCCGTACTTTCCTTTTGCAAGAAAAAAAGATAAAATTATAGACAGAGAGAGAGAGAAAGAGAGAAAGAAAATAAAACGCAATATATTTTATCGTGTCTCTTCACAGCTGAAAGTACCTACAGCATTCGCCTCGCAGTTGCGAAAGTGATTATGCGGGAATGATCACAAAAATTTCGAGTTCCTAGCACTCATCCGTCCTATTGGAATGGTACAATCTCTCAAAAATAGAAAAAAAAAAACGCGGAATTTCATACGCGAGAGATTCCATCGATTCGCGCGGAGCAAGTCATTCGCTTTGTACTCGAACGCGTTGTACTCGTTGAAATCACGGATACATCATCTTCAGCTGGACGATTTTCCGAAACGGGCGGTCGGCCGCGCCTCTAAAATCGATTTAGCGAAATCGATTGCGCGTTTACACAACCACAATGGTCTCATCGCGCGTACAGGCTCTCTTGCGCAAACATCGCGCCCGGCTCCCGCGATTATCGAAAGTGCTCGTGCGTGCGGGATAACCCGAATCCCGATGACGGATCGCGCGTGGATTTGCTGGACGAACTCGATTAGAATCCTTTGAACCGTGATCCCGCGCCGTTCCAGAGACAATAGGAACAACTCCCGAACGGAGGGATTGTTCGCGGCCGGTAGCGCGTCAGACACGTGACGACACCGTGTACACACAGGATGATAGATCTTAGCCTCTCCATCCTCTTCGCTCTTCGTGACAGTGCCTCGCGCACAACTCTTAAAGCGACATGACAATGGGCGTCGATACATTATCGGCATTGCCGATATATCTGATGTAATTGCTTATTGATCGCCTGGCTAACGCCGGCGTCTCTTGCTCTCCCATTGTTACGCAAAACCACTACGTAGCTCGCCAAGTGCAATTGCATCAAATCGAAGCGTAGAGAGCTCCGTTGTTGCCCCGTTGTCAATGTTGCGCGGGACATCGCGAGGATGGAAACGAAAGAGGTCAAAAAACAAAAGCTGAAGTCAAAAAAAGTCGTCGAAATTTTTTAGCAAATTATACACGGAAAAAATATCATATTTATAAAATAAGAAAATATAGACGCTCGTTATATAAATAATAATAAGAAGAAAAACAAGGTCGAGCTAAAAAAACAACTACATTTAAATATAAATAATTACAATAAATTGAAACGTTTCGCAAATTTAATATTTAGCGCCATTGTAACCATTTATATTTAAATGTTCAACTGTTTTTAGCTCGATATTGATTTTGTTTTTCTTCTTATTATTATCGTATTTTCATGTTTCATATTTATGTGGACAGCGAGAAGAGCTTGCCGAGCCTATTAGATTTTTTATTTTATCTTTTGTTGTTAAGACCAAAAAATTAATTAACGTTTCAAATAGCAAGCAAATTTTTCACGATACGCATTATATATTTTTCTTTAAGAAAGACTTTGTTTAGCGAATAAATATTTGTTCATTCGATGATTATGATATAAAGCCGACCGGGACTTTTTAAAGAGAATCGCGCACTTCTAGACGTTTAAATATATCTATCATCGGAATGATTCAGAAAAAAATGCGGGAACAAACTACAAATTAGAAAACGCAACTTGCCGAAATATATATCTGATAACGAGTCTAACTCAATTCCGGTCATCATTGTCCAAAGGCTTTCGACGTGAGAAAACTTGAACTCGGTCTGAAACGAAATCTTACGGATTGAAGAGACGGTAAAGTCTCTTTCCCCAATCGTTCTCTCCTCGTCTTTTCCGCGGAGACCGAGATAATGCCGTTTACACGGTTTCGCCCCACGGGAATATACGATCCTCGACGTAAATTCTTCTGTTATATTTAAGCACACCACGGCGCGCTCAACGTAAACTGCCACGATTCTTTATTCTTCTTTTGAAATTTAATCTGCTTTAATAACATTCTCGTCGCTGGAGACATTTAATTAAATATCCAAATGGCCTGACGCTTCGTTAAATTGCGACGTTGAAAGCCGGGCTATTGTAAATACACAACAAATGTAAATATTATATTTTGTTTGTTATATAATTTGTTTTAATATTACCGTAAAAATATAGAAATTATGACATATATATATATCTTATTTTTACATATTAAATAGTGTGACTTTATATTTTTTGTAAAATTTTTGCTCTTGCGCGTATAAAAAGCATAGATTGTCGTTATCTCGACATTTCTATACGTCACAAGTAAAAATATATAAGATATATTTTCGCTTAATTACAGCGTTACGTTAAATACATTCAAACGTCATAATTAGGAAAGAGAAAATATTTAATACTCTTCTGCTTTAATATGAAACGATTAAATATATAAAATATTTTAATTGTAAGTTAGTTTTTATATACTGTTCACCTTTGTGCATTCGTCCGTGTGAGAGAAATATTACGCAGAGCATTATTATTATTATTATTATTATTATTATTATTATTATTATTATTATTATTATTATTATTATTATTATTATTATTATT